>VMDO01005316.1:65720-97562 GCA_007922755.1 Pedetes capensis
GTACCTGGATGGGAGACCGCCTGGGAACACCAGAAGCTGTAGGCTTGGGAGAAGGACCTGGCAACCCCCTCCCAAAAATCAATCTGCCATTGAAAACCCTATGAACAGCAGAGAAGCACTGACAATAGTGTTTCCCCTGTTGTACAGAGGGTCACTATGAGTCGGATACCGACTTGACGGCACCTAACAACAACTAACAAATATACATATGTTCCTAAAAGACCTCCCATGTGTCTGTCAGCCTGTCATGCTGGGGGGGCTTGCATGTTGCTGTGACGCTGAAAGCTATGCTACTACTATTTCAGATACCAGCAGGGCCACCCATGGAGGACAGGTTTCAGCTCAGCTTCCAGACTAGACAGACTAGGGAGAAGGACACGGCAGCCCACACCTGAAACAATGAGCTGTTGAAAACCCTATAAAAAGCAGATAAGTACTGTCAAATATAGTACCAGAAAATAAGCCCCACAGGCTGGAAGGCATTCAAGTGAAGACTAGGGAAGAGTTTCCTCCTCAAAGTAGAGTCAACCTTAATGACAGGAATGGAGTAAAACCCATGAACCTCCTTTTGCGATGTGGCATGACTCAAAATGAGAAGAAACATAGTGGCTGCAGAAATGGGTTCAAACATAGAAAGAATCATGTGCATGCACAGTGTTGGGCAGTGTTTTGTTCTGCTGTACTTCAGGTTGCTATGAGCTGGATCCGATTCCATGGCACAAAACAACTGCAGACACAGGGACAGACAGAGAAAGAATATGCCTCCCAATACCTGGGTCATTAGCTGAATTTTTCATTTGTAATCCAGATACACTTGGTTCTGTGTCTTCATAGGCAGAGAAACATACACCTTTGTGTGTACTTTCTAGCATGAGCACACACACACACACACACACACACACACTATATATATATATGTATATATATGTGTGTATATATATATATATAGTGTGTGTATGTGTATATATATGTGTGTGTGTACATACATACACACACACACACACACACATATATGTATATATATATACAAATCTCTTTTTGACCCTATTGTGTACATAGTTTGAAAAGTTTGTTAGAAGAACCAGCCTGGTAATAATTCACTGCACCTCATGTATAATAAACAGAAATGCACTGGCCTTTATGATGAATTGCCAAGGTAGCGCAGGGACATCTTGTTTGCATTTCAATGCACTAAATGTCAGATTCTTATTTCATTACTTGCCGGCACATTAGTGGATGGTTTTTAATTTCTTTTTTCTTTTTTTTTTATTCCCTTTAGCAAAGCTCCACGGAGACCTCTCGTTCTTGCCACTTGCATTGGGAACAAGGTTGCATTATTTTTAAATGCTGTAGCGTCTGGGTCTCCCTCAAAATGTTGCCGAATTAACAAAAATAAATGATAGCATACTACTAGCAGTTCTATCCGGCTTTTCCTCCAAACACAAAATTTATCTTGTTTTTATTGAACTCATGCTACAAAAGGGTGAATATTATGAGATCTGTGGCATTTTCTTCATATTTTAGAATGGAGAGCATTCTCTGTTTTTAATATTTTGTTTATCATTTACCCAGGTCCATATTATTCTTTATGCAAAACAATATATGAAACTACAAGAAGGTATTCTCAAGGAAAATTTGATTCTGAATTATTCAATTGAATCTGCAGAATTGTAATCTGCTGGGCGCTGCTGGATGCCCAGACCTACCATGAAGTCCCCTGTTTTGCTCCTCTGGAAGACAGCAGATTAAATGTTGATGCCATAAAGGCTGAGAGCATGGTTTTTCCCTAAGTTTTCCAAAAACCTGAAGTGAATTTTCTATCTAATATTTTCCCCTGCACATAATCAAACACAGTAGAAAGTTCTTTAGAGTGAGGGTTCTCAAACTTCAGTGAGTTTCATAATCACCTGGAGGACTTGTCAAAGACACATCTGTCAGCACCACCCGCAAGAGTTTCTAAGTTCATAGATCTAGAATGTGTTCTGAGAATTTGCATTTCTAATGAGATTCCAACCCATGTTAATGATGACATTGCTTGCAGGAAAAGACATGGAGCACCACTCCAGGGTGGACCCATTCACTTTCTGAGTGGCCTTGGGAAAGTTCAATTTTCTAAGCTATAGTTTCTTCCATAAAATGGAGATAATAATAGCATTTCTCCCTAGGGTAACTCTGAGAAGAAATGAACCTATGGATATGTGCATGTAACACATATCTACACTATGTCCTGGTATAATGCCAGGCATATCAGAGGTACTCAAAAAATATTAGTTCTTCCCCCCACTCCCATCTCTTCTCATGGAAGGGAGAGGTCTTAATAGTCCCATAATTCACAAAGGTCCTTCCTCCAACCTGACTGTCATGGTTGTTCAGCAGCTGTTTGGTCACCTCCAGATGTGAGGAGCTCACTAATTTAGGGAAATCCATCCCATTGTGGCCAGCTCTCATTGGTAGAAAGTTATGCTGGGCTGGAACCTGACTCCCTGAAATCAATGCTAGTGTCCTCCAGAGTCACAAAGAATAAAATTTGCCTCTGATTTCAAAGGCCTGCAGCCTGTCAGATCTCAGAAGCTAAGCAGGGTCGGACCTGGTTAGTACTTGGATAGCAGACTGCCTGGGAACACCAGGTGCTGTAGGCTTGGGATAAAGACCTGGCAGCCCACTCCCAAAAAACAATCAACCATTGAAAACCCTATGAACAGCAGAGAAGCACTAACAATAGTGCTTTTCCTGTTGTACGTAGGGTTGCTATGAATCAGTCACCTACTGGACCGCACCAAGCAACAACTAATTTCAAAACTTTTGATTCAGAATATCCTACAGACCTACCAACCAAGAGAATGGGCTTATAGAGGAGAATCTTGAACAGCTCCATATAAGGTCCCAACCCCCAGGGCCTGCTACCCAGAGATAAACAACTCTTAAGAGAACTGGATGACCCACCCACCTCAGAAAGAGAAACCTCCCTAGCCGCAGTGCCCAAGGCAAAAAACCACCAGGCTCTAAGAAGCCTGAGACAAGAAGTCAGCAGGACTACATCAGGCAGTTCCCCTTTTGCAGAAGCTGCTTCCTCTTCCTATCCCCATTCACCCCACATACCTAAAGGAATCTGTAAGAATAACTCCCCCTTGGCAGGCAGCCCATCTTCACAGAGGTGCTTATGAGAAAATCCTTTTGCTTCACAGGCATCCTAGTGCGATGGTGTGATCTCTCTCCACTGGGACATAACAATCCGTACACCTGTGACGTTTATTAATGAGATAAATGGTGGATTCATTCACTTCCTCATTCTCTCACTAAGCCCATTTTGGGGGGAAACCTTTGCTGAAGATGAGGCCAGCAAGAAGGACAGAACCCAGGTTATGGGGCTCAGGTCAACAAGATCAAGAGGTCTAGGATTTTTCTGTAGGTGGCAGAGACTTTGACAAGTTTTATTTATGACAATGAACTGATCAGATTTGTATTTTATAAAGATCCCACTGATGAGAGTTTGAAGAATACTTTGAGTATGGTAAGACTGGAGCCAAGGAGATGAATTATAAGATTACCTAGGAGGGGAGAGAAGAAGGAGAGATGGTAAGGAAGGTGGAAGAACAGGATTTGGTCATCAGCTACATGTGAAAGATGAAGGAAAGGAAAGTACCTGTGAGGATGCCCAAATTCCTGGAAGCTGAATACACGGGATCAACATTTGCTGAGAAAAGTACCAATTGAAGTAGATCAGGCTTGTTAGCAAAGAATGAGTTCAGTTTGGGACACCGTAAGTTTGAAGTACTTCTGGGACTCTGTAGGCAATTAAATCCATAAGTCTGAATTCCCAGGAGCAAGATTTGAGCTACAGACCAGATGGGGCTGTCAATGATTCAGAGATTATGGTCAAAGTTATAAGAGTGGGCAAAAACACTCAGGGAAGAAGAGGACAGGACAAAAGGTCAAGGAACAGTAGCATCTGAGAGGCCAATGGAACAAAAGGAATCCACCAAGGACAGTCAGAGACAGGGAAGGACATGGCAGCAGTAGAGAAACCTAAGGAGAAAACAAAGAAGACAGGTACTAACTTCGGGAAATTCATCCCTTTCCCCCATGTATCTGTCAGCTTGTCATGCTGTGGGGGCTTGTGTGTTGCTGTGATGCTGAAAGCTATGCCACCAGTGTTTCAGATACCAGCAGGGCTGCCCATTGTGGGCAGTTTTAGCTGAGCTTCCAGACTAAGATAGACTAGGGAGAAGGACCTGGCAGCCCACTTCCAATCAGCCATTGAAAACTCTATGAATAGCAGAGAAGCACTGTCAAATATAGTGCCAGAAAATGAGCCCCCCAGACTGGAAGGCATTCAAGAAATGACTAGGGAAGCATTACCTCCTCAAAGTAGAGTAGACTCGAATGATGGGAATGGAGTAAAGCCCCTAGGACCTCCTTTTGCTGATGTGAAATGATTCAAAATGAGAAGAAACACAGTGCCTGCAACAATGGGCTCAAACATAAAAAGATCATGTGCATGGCACAGCTTTGGGGAGTGTTTCTTTCTGCTGTACATAGGATCCCTATGAGTGAGAACTGACTCAACAGCACCTAACAACAACATGCCATGGTGGCCAGCTCTCAGTGACTCTCTCTCAGTGAAATCCAGTACCATAGAATAAGCACTGGTGGAAAGCATTCCTTTGGGCCTAGTGATCCAGAGCAGAACTTGTAATAAAGGATCTGTGGGGTGAGGGTGGTGAAAACCAACACATGTGCTCATGCAGGAAAGGGCAGGAATAAAGAAAGTAGAGGTTATAAAACTACACTATCTTCAAAGACCTTTGAAGGAATGGAGAAAAAGGTACATAGAGTGCATCAAGGAAAGATTTTTTAATAGCAGAGAAAAATGAGTAAGATTTACTATAGGGTGGCAACCAGCAGCCATGGCCAATGAGTCCATATACTTATTTATGACTGAAACTTGGTGACTAACAAGATATCAGCCACAGTAGAATCAAGAGTAATAAGACAATGATTCAGGGCCACGGAGGACAGAGACTGGGCTGGATGCCTCAATTATGTTGCTTTTTAGGAAAATGAAGATTTAATGTTCAAACTACTATCTCCAAACTCAGGATCTCTGCCCACCTCCCTGACCCCATGCAGTCACACCCCCTCAAACACTCAGGCCTCTGGAAAGGAACAGGAAGATGGTTCACACATTCCGTGACAGGCATCATTACTTCACCACACGCCATGGCTCAAAGGGAAAAGCAGAGCCAAGGAGCATCTTCTGTCCCAAATAGCCAGTGACCCTCCTCACATTTATCCCCCTGGCTCATCCCCTTCTCTCATCCACCAGCCCCCTTCTCCCTGGATCCAGACCCTGCCTCCTACACTCCTCATTTTTTAAATTAGTATTTTACTTATACATGGTAGTGGGGTACAGAGTAATAAGTCAGTTGATGTATCCATTATGCAACTAACAAATCAATATTATTCACATTTCCATCTCCTGGTACATTTTATAGACCCAAATTAACAGATAAAAAGAGAAAAAAATAAGAATTTTAATTAACCTGTAATGACAATCTGTGCAACTATGAGTTACACCCTGATTTGTTTTCTTTCTTTTTTGTATTTTCTCCTCATTTTTCCCTTGTCCATTCATACGTCATTCTATAGTTCCTTGCTGCTACTTCCACTGAACCCCTTAGTTCTGAAAAACAACTGAACAAACTCCAGATGAGGAACACATCCCCTTGCCTGCCTTTTTCACAAAAGACGGCACTAACCAAACCAAGCACAGCCCCTGATGAGACCATAAAGGTGTCTGTTACCTTAACGATACCTCTACCCTCTGTCCCCAACAGCTTAGCACAATGCCTTGTACATGATAGCTCCTTGGTGATTGTTTATTGAATTGAAACGCCCTCTAGATCTTCTCCTATGCTGTACAATGTTTTTCTCCATTGCCCCAGGAAGGAAGTGATTGTCACCATCCTAGGATCTCCAGGACACCTAACTCATGAGAAAGGGCCACAATCCGACTGGTGGAGCAGGCTTCTCTCCTAACAGTGTGTCATACTTTGCTCATCGGTCTCCATCCGACAAACTCTAGAATAGGAGCCTGAGGCCACCCAGCTACTAAATGGGGAGGCCAGGATCTGAGCCCAGCCTCTCTGGTGCCAAAACTCCTTGAGACATGTAGGCCATGCTGTCTTCACTCACCCACTTAAGTAATTCAAGGAAGAGAATATCTTGCCCTCAACGGTCTCTTCTACTTGGGAAGCATGACACCTTGTCCCTGAACAAGTTCTTGGAACCAGAATCATCCAGAGACCCCACTGAATCTCTTTAAGGTGGGGACCAGGTGAGATAAAGGAAGGCTGACCCTGCACAGGTATCCCCCTGAGAATGGGCACTTCCTGGAATTGTGTGCCCCGTGAGTCCTGGTCACCTCATTCTAGTGCCGGCCCTGGGTTCTCTGCAGGGCTTCCTTTTGACATCCTAAACAAGACAGTTCAGGAATGGTATTTATATAAAGCATGGTCATTTTGGGTTGGGTGTTTGCGATGTACCCTGAATTACGTTTTCAGAGACAGAGTGATAAGCAGTTCATTCAGAGACCAACAGGTATGAAAATAGGCCAGGAGAAAAAGTCCACATTAGGTTGCTACCGGGTTGAGCACTACTAGCCTCTCCAATTTTGTATTCTATATTCCCCTCCTATCCAAAACACATTGTCGATCTACTCATCTCTCAAATTGTTGTTGTTGTTAGGTGCTGTGGAGTCAGGTCTGACTCATAGAAACCCTCATAGGGTTTTCAATGGCTGATTATTTGGGGATTGCTTCAGGAATGGATTGTCATGTCCTTCTCCCATGATTGTGGTGCTGGGGATCGAAACCAGAGCCTCAGACACCACACAGCACTGCTCTACCAATTGAGCTAAACTGCAGCCCCATCTCTCAAATAGGCCACTCTTGTTTCGTGACTCTGAATTTTGTTTATGCATTTCCTCTACCTCGAGTGCCTTCCCCCCGCTCCCCAACTCTCACTCCTGGCTACTCCAACTTTCTCTTCAAGACTCAGATCAGGTCGTCACCTCCCTCCAGAATCTGCTCCTCGTACTTCTGCACTTTTCAGGCCTCTACACCCCCTCTCCTGCTTATATATTGCCTTATCCCCCCCTGCGCTTTTCCCATTGTGTGTTTTATTTTTCCATCTTCATCACTAAACTGTGAGCTCTTTAAGAATCATCTATTGTCTTCTAAGCCTGCAGCCATACCACTGTGGCCTCCAATCCCATCAGAACTTGGAGGCTAAGCAGGGTCGGGCCAGGTTAGTATTGGATGGGAGACCACCTGGGAACAACACCAGGTGCTGTAGGCTTGGAGAAGGACCCAGCAGCCCACTCCCAAAAAGCAATCCAGCATTGAAAACCCTATGAATAGAGAAGAAGCACGACAATAGTGTTTTGCCTGTTGTACATAGGGTTGTTATAAGTCAAACACTGACTTGATGGCACCTAACAACAACAATTGTCCTCTATATCCTTCCATCTATCATAATTCTTTATACAGAGTAGGTGTCAAACAAGCATTTGTTGAACCTAACTGGTCTGATTCCCACACCCACTATACCCTGGTTCCAGTACCAGGCTGTAGCAGTGACGGATTTCACCCTTTCCACAGCAGGGGGTCAGGCTGCTGCATTTCCTGAACTGGACACATGGCAGAAACTCTAAATGAATACACAGGTCGTGGGGCCAAGATGGCTTTTTCAAGTTTCTCAAGGAAAAGGAAATTGTGAAATGCCCCACTGGGGCCATAAAGCAATCTCTCCTAGTCCAGCCTTGTGCCCAAAGCCAGCTGCTTGGGCTGGGAGATAAGGGGACCCCACACTGAGCTGCCACCAGTGGACTCAGAAAAGTAACAAATTGACAACATTCAGGGAGAAGATTCCTCATTTCCAATAGTACCATCTATACCCTGTGGCATAAAGCACCTCCTGCCTTATTAACATCTTTTACATTTTTTAGTGCTGAATCCAAGGTGAAAGGGAGGAGGGGGCGAGGGTATGTCTGTACCAGCGTCCTTTAGGAGCTAGGAAAATGCCGTGGCAGAGATGAATTGTAACCCAGAAATAGCATTTTTTGGATGAAATGTATAATGTTCACTCTTACAAAAAAATTGGTTAATAAAGCCCAAATGACATCATTTCAGGTCAGTCAGAGAAGAAGCAAGGAAGAAAAATACTGAGCATGAAGAGAAATTAATATAGACAGGAGCTTCCTAAAATGGAGGCCACACTGCTTAAGCTGAAGACCAGAAAGAAAAAATCTTCAAAAAAGCCTCTCCTCTCACCTGCATTAAATACTAGCTGGATTCATTTAGGCTTTGGAACTATCTGCTGAGCTTCAAATACTAGCATCAAAACTTGAAGGAAAATAACATTTAGGGAGTCTCATTAGGCTCTCTCCAAGGTATATTTGTGAAACAGGACTGTTTCTGATCACGTTCACTGAGTGCAATATAATTCACTTACACAGGGCCCATCCAAGTACCCACCTCTTTCCCAGGATGGCTGGTTCCTGTGCGCCCTTTCCCCAGAAAGCATAGCAGTCCTACGTCTCACTAAATTATAGAAATCTAGACATTTACATGAATCCATTAGTATTATTGTGGTTACAAGTAATTAAAGCCCACTCTATATAGTTTACAGAGATATAGCTTAAGACTACCGAGTGGGCTGGGGTTTAGCTCAGTTGGTAGAGCATTTTCTGTGCATGCTCTGACGTCTTGAGTCTGATCTCCAGCACCACAAATATAGGAGAAGGACCTGGCATCCCACTCCTGAAACAACTAGCCATTGAAAACCCTATGAATAGCAGAGAAGCACTAACCTAGCACCAGGCATGGCACAGTATTAGGGAGTGTTTCATTCTGTTGTGCATTAGGTCACTATGAGTCAAACCCAACTCAACAGCACCTAACAACAAGCTATCCTATGAAACCCAAGCAGAAGAAAGCAGACTTTCTCAAGAAAGGACTAAAAGGTGGAACTGGAAAGTCATCCTGATTTCTATTTCATCTCTCATCTGACGTCCTCTCTGCACATCTACTTCAATGTCCTGTCTCTTCAGACTGGCATTTCCTGATCTTGAGGCCACAGGACAGGATGCAAAACCCACACTTCATAAGGCATCATGTTACAGCTACACAAAGACACTAGATAACTGACTTATGCTCAAATTCAATTCCAAATTCCTGGGGGAGGGAATCTGACTGTCCCAGTTTGAGTAAGGTATCTCTGTTCCAACCAGCTGTGGCTAAGGGATACATTCTGCAGTGCAAATAGGCATGGTCTGGATACCCTCAGAACATCCTGGAGCAGTACACAAAGTAGCAGGGATTTATGTGCTGTGCAAGGTCCTGAACCAGCATTGTACAGTGCACCACTGCGCCTAATCCCCTAGCCCTGTGTTTAGTCCTATCCAGCCTCTCTAGGAAATCTGCACCAAGTGAGGAAGAAGAAGACGGTGAGGGAAAGACGTAGAGATAGACAGCTAGACAGTTAGATAATAAGCATGAACATGCAAAGATTGCCAAAGAATTATTTTTAAATAATCATTTACCAAGACAGGAACCACAACCACTGTGGAAACTGTAAACAGCTAAAGGAGGAAGATGCAACATTGTCACTGGAAAACAACTAACATAATAACCACAGAACACCAGAAATGCAGAGATGACAAAACTAAAGTGTTACCCACTGAGTTACACCAAAGTGGTTATAATTTTGTTTTCCTTTTCTGTCTTAATGAAAAATTCTTGGTTTTTATAATTCCATATGAATCTTCGATGCTGATATGTATAGCATTGCTTCTGTTTTTATCTTCTGGGTCTTTATATTTGTTACATTGACAAAATTACATGTATTTATGGTGTACAACATGGTGTTTTGAAATGTGTATATAATGTGGAATAGCTAAATCAAGCTAATTAATATATGCTTTACCTCATGCTTAACACTTAAAATCTACTGTCTGTAATTTTAAAGAATACATTTTTTTCCTTTATTAGTAAATGATGATGGGGTACAGAGTAATACAGCATGGCTTTTCCATCATGCATCCTTTACATCACTTCTAGGAACACTTTCATAAACCCAAAAAGTTTATGGAGCCTTCTGGCTAGTATGTACTTAGCTCTGATACTTATTTTTCCAACATGCTCATGAAGTTGTGCTGTTTACATTGAGCTTGACCTCTCCCCCTTTATCCCTCCTCATTGACCCTCCTCCCCATCCCATCTTCTCTAATCTTCGCTTCCCTCTGTTAGGTCTGTCCCTCCTTCTTTCCACTCCTTATATTGTCCCTTCTACACTAAGTTTAATTGTGCATTTTTACATATCAATTTATGTATAGGATTTTTTCCTTCCTTTAAGAATGATTCAGCATCCACATATGGGTGAGAACATATGATATTTCTCTTTTTGGCCTTGTATTTGTTTGCTTAAGATGATGTTCCCTAATTCCTTCCATTTTGCTGCAAATGACATTATTTCATTTTTTTAATTGTTGAGTAATATTCCATTGGATTTTTTTTTTTTTTTGGGCAGTACTGGGGGTTGAACCCAGGGCCTTGTGCTTGCATGCTCTGCATGTGCTGGACCACTGAGCTGCACCCCCAGCCCATTTTTTTACTTTTTGAGACAGGGTCTCACTAAGTTACACAGACTGCCTCTGATCTTGAACTTGTGATCCTCCTGCCTCTGCCTCCCAAGCTGCTGGGATTACAGACGTGCACCACTGTACCTGGCATGAAATACATTATTATTAAATGTGGTCACAATGTCATGCAATAGATCTCTTGCACTTTCCTCCTGCCTAACTGAAATTTTCTCTCCTTTGACAAACATCTCCACTTCCCTCTCCATCCCCTGCTAATCACCATCCTTTTCTCTGTTTCTATGAGTTTGACTTTATAGATTCCAAATATAAGTGAAGTATATAGCTTTTGTATCTTGTTGCATTACTCACAATGATTCCCTCACACACCTATTTAATTTCACTAAGTTGAACCATGTGAAATTGTAATTTTCATAGACTAAAACTGCCAAATATCAGCAGAGTTCAAAATAATACTTTCTGGTTTTGTTTTTGTTTTATTAGTAGTAATTTTTAGTCATTGTACAAATTAGACATTTCTATACATGCATGTCATTGTGCATTGCTCATGTTCACCTCCCCCATAACACTGTCATGACCTCACTGCCCCCATCACCCTACTCCACATCAATAGTCTCCCTTCTACTTGCATATCTCATTTGGTGTGTATATATAAAGGTATAGAAAGATGATATAGATATAGATACAGATACAGACACGGACATAGACATGGTTATAGATATAAGTACAGATTTATACACACACTTACATATCCAGATTTTGCCTTAAAGGCAAAATGTGTTATTTTCCTTCCTTTCCCCAATTACCCCTTCTTATTGCCCCCTCCTCCTTCTCTTTGTTTCCTTTCTCTCTCTATGTAGGCCCCCTCCTACTTTCATGACCTGTATATTTTAATATTGAATATATAATGAAATCTATCATCCACATACGAGAGAAAACATCTAGGGTTTGTCTTTCTGGATCTGGCTTATTTAGCTTAAGATGATTATCTGAAGCATCCATTCATTTTCATCAAATGCCATAATTCTTTATGGCTGAATAAAACTTCATGATGTATGTATATTACATTTTCCTTATCCACTCCTCTGATGATGGACACCTAGGTTGATTCCATGTCTTGGCTATTTTGAACAGCATCACAATAAACATAGATGACCAGGTATCTCTATGGTATGTTGACTTATATTCCTTCAGCTACATACCCAGGAGTAGCATTGTTGGGTCATATGGAAGTTCTACTTTTAGTTTTTTGAGGAAGCTCCATATTGCTTTCCATAGTGGCTGCACCAACCTGCATTCACAACAGCAGTGTACTAAAGCTCTCTTCTCCCCACATTCTTGCCAGCATTTGTCATTCTTTGTTTTGTTGACACTAGCCATTCTGGCTGGGGTAAGATGGTGTCTAAATGTAGTTTTTATTTGCATTTCCCTGACACCTAAGGATGTTCAACTTTTTTCATATGATTGTCATTTGTATTTCTTTTGAGAATTCTTTGTTCAGTTCATTTGACAATTTTTTAACTGGATTCTTTGTGTTGTTGGTGTTTAATTTTTTAAGTTCCCTATAATTCTTGATATTAATATATTATATATTCTAGATATTAATGTATAGCTTGCAAAGATATTCTTCCATTCTGTAGACTGTCTCTTCACTCTGATAATTGGGTCCTTTGTTGTGGAAAATCCTTTTACTTTCATGCAATCCCATTTGTCAGTTATTCTAGTGTTTCCTGCACCGTGGAGGTCCTTTTCAGAAACTCCTTGCCTATACCTATGTCTTGAAGTGTTTTCCCTATGTTTTCTAGCAGTTTCAAAGTTTCAGGTCTTACATCAAGATCTTTAATCCATTTTGAACTGATTTTCATACAAGCTGAGAGAGAGGGATCTAGTTTCATTCTTCCCATGAAGATATCCTATTCTCCCAGCACTATTCATTAATGAGGCTGTATTTTTTCCTCCGACTTATATTTTTTGCACCATTATTGAACATCATGGATTTATTTCTGGCTCCTCTACACTATTCCATTGATCTGTATGTCTATTTTTCTGCCAGTACCATGTTGCTTTGTTAGTATAGCTCTATAGTATAATTTGAAATCTGGTATTGTACTGTCCTCTGCATTGCTCTTTCTACTCAGGATTGCTTTAGCTATTTGGGGTCTTTTGTACTTTCATGTGAATGTTAAGATTGTTTTAACCATTTCTGTGAAGAATGTCATTGAGATTTTGATGAGGATTGCATTAGATCTGTAAATTGCTTTCAGGAATACAGCCATTTTCACAATATTAATTTTTCTAATCCATGAGCATGGGAAGTCTTCTCACTTTCTGGTATCTTCTTTAATTTCTTTCTTCAATGCTTTAAAGTTTTCATTGTAGATATCTTTCACCTCCTTGATTAGGTTTATTCTTAGATACTTTATTCTTTCAGAAGTTATTGTGGATCAGATTGTTTTCCTGATTTTCTCACACTGGTCTTTATTGGTATATAGAAAAGCTATTAATTTTTGTGTGTTGGTTTTGTATCCTGCTACTTTGCTACATTGCCTCAAGTGGCAATAGAGAAAGATTCTGCAGGGCAAATATTAAGTTATACAGGAAGCACCAAAAGAAGATGGAATGAATACACAGAGTCATTATACAAAAAAGAATTGGTAGATGACCAACCATTTCAAGAGGTTGAATATGAAAAGGAACCAATCCTATTGAAGGATGAAGTAGAAGCTGCCTTGAAAGAATTGATAAAACACAAGTCTCCAAGAATTGATGGAATATCAATAGAGATGTTTCAATAGACAGATATAGCACTGGAGTGCTAACATGTTCATGCCAACAGATTTGGAAAACAACTACCCAGCCATCTGACTGAAAGAGATCCATATTTGTGCCTATTGCCAAAAAAGGGGGTCCAATTGAATGTGGAAGCTATCAGACAATATCATTAATATCACACACAGCAAAATTTTACTAAAGATCATTCAAAAGTGATTACACTGGTACATAGATAGGGAATTGCCAGAAAATCGAGCTGGATTCAGAAGAAGGCAGGGAACCCGGGACACTATTGCTCATGTCAGGTGGATATTAGCCAAAAGCAGAGAATATCAGAAAGATGTCTATCAATGTTTTATTGACATAAAATGCAAAGGCATTTGACTGTGTGAATCATAACAAATTATGAATAACACTGCATAGAATGGGAATACCAGAGCACCTAATTGTACTCCTGAAGAATCTGTACATGAACCAGGAGGCAGTTGTTCAAATAGAACAAGGAAACACTGCCTGGCTTAAAGTTGAGAAAGGTGTGCATCAGGACTGTATACTTTCGCCATATCTCTGCAATTTATATGCTGAGCAAATAATCAGAGAAGCTGGACTTTATGTGGAAGAATGTGGCATCAGGATTGGGGGAAGACTTATGAAAAACCTGCATCATGCAAATGACACAACGCTGCTTGCTGAAAGTGAAGAGGATTTAAAACATTTACTGATGAGGACCAAAGAACGTAGCCTTCAGTATGATTTCAACTAAATATCAACAAAACAAAAATCCTTACAACTGGGTCAGTATGCAACTTCACAATAAATGGAGAAAAGATTGAGGCTGCCCATAATTCTACTTTACTTAGCACTACAATCAACACCCATTGAAGCAGCAGTCAAGAAATCAAAAGATGCATTGATTTGGGGAAAGTGCGTCTGACTCATGCCATGGTATTTTCAGTTGCATCAAATGGTTGTGAAAGCTGGACATTGAACAAGAGAAGAATTGATGCTTTTAAACTATGGTGCTTAAGACAATTATTGAATATACCATGCACTGTCAAAAGAACCACCAGATCTGTCCTAGAACAAGTGCAACCAGAGTGCCCCTTGGAAGCAAGGATGGCTAGACTGCGTCTTATGTATTTTGGACATGTAGTCAGGAGGGACCAATCCCTGGAGAAAGACATCATGTTTGGGAGAGTGGCAGGTCAGTGAAAAAAAAGGAAAACTGTCCACCAGATGGATTGACACAGTGTCTGAAACAGTGGGCTTAAACATAAATAAGATTGTGTGCCTGGCATAGAATTCTGGAGTGTTTCATTCCACTCTACATACGGTTGCTATGAATTGGACTCGACTCGATGGCATTTAACAACAACAACAACAACAACTTTGCTGAAAGTGTTTATCAACTCTAAGAGTTTTCTAGGGGAGTCTTTAGGATCTTTTAAGTACAGGATTACATCATCTGCAAAAAGGGATAATTTGACTTCTTCCTTTCCTATTTGTATCTCCTTTATTTCTTTTTCCTGCTTCATTGCTGTGGCTAAGAGTTCAATTACTGTATTGAATAGCAGTGGAAAGAATGGGCACCCTTGATTCATTCCTGATTTTAGAGGAAATGTTTTCAGTTTAGTATGATGTTGGCTGTAGGCTTTTCATATATTGCCTTTATGTTGAGTTATGTTCCTTCAATTCCTAGTTTCTTTAAGAGATTATATCATGAAAGGATGGTGAACCTTGTCAAAGACCTTTTCTGCATCTATTGAGATGATCACTTGATTTCTGTTACTAAGTCTATTTATGTGCTACACTGTGTTTATTGACTTGACGTATGTTGAACCACACTTGCTTCCCTGGAATGAAATCAACTTGATCATAGTGTATGATCCTTTTAATGTGTTGAAGTCAATTTTCAAGTATTTTATTAAGGGTTTGTACATTTATGTTCATAACGGAAATTAGCCTATTGTTTTCTTTTTTGTTGTATCATTATCTTGTTTTGGTATCATGGTAATACTGACATCATAGAATGAGTTTGGCAATGTTCCTTCAATTTCTACTTCATGGAATGCTTTGAGAAGCATTGGTGTTAATTCTTCTTTAAAGATATCATAGAATTTAGCAGTGAATCCATCCAGTCCTGGGATTTTATTTGTTGGAAAACACTTTATTACTACTTCAATCTCACTGCTCACTATAGGTCTAAGTTGTTTATATCTTCTTGATTTAATTTTGGTAGATCATATGTGTCTAGGAATTTATCCACCTCATCTATGTTTTCCAAATTTTTGGAGCATAAATTCTCAAGGTATTCCCTAATAATTCTCTGGATTTCATTAGCATCTGTAGTAATGTCCTCTTTTTCATCTTTAATTTTATTAATTTTAGTCTTCTCTTTCTTTCCTGTGGCTAATTTTGCTAAAGATTCATCAATCTTGTTTATCTTTACAAAGAACCATCTTTGTTCAATTGATTCTTTTTATTGTGTTTTTAGTCTCAATTTCATTAATTTCTGCTCTGATCTTTATTATTTCTTTCCATCTACTGATACGGGGTTTTGTTTGTTCTTGTTTTTCTAAGACCTTGAGGTGCATCATTAAGTTATTTAGTTAAGTCCTCTCTGACTTTTTGATGTAGGCATTCATAGCTATAAACTTCCCACTTCAAATTGTTTTTGTTATATCTCCAAGGTTCTGGTAGGTTGTGTTTTCATTTCCATTTGATTCTAGGAATTTTTTTATTTCCCCCCTTATTTTTTCAAAGATCCATTGACCATTTTGTGTTGTTGGATCTCCATGTATTTGTATAGTTTCTGTAATTTCTTTTGCTATTGATTTCTAGTTTTATTCCATTATAGTCTAATAAGATATAGGAAATTATTTTGATTTTCTGTATTTGTTAAGACTTAATTTACGGCCCAAAATGTAATCTATTTTAGAGAAAGTTCTGTGGGCTTCTGAGAAGGATGTGTGTTCTATAGTTTTTGGATGAAATATTCTATAGATTTCTATTAGGTCCATTTGATCTATTGTGGTGTTTTGGTGTTTAACTCTGTAGTTTCTTGGTTGATTTTTTTGTCTGTATGATCTATCTATTGATGAGAGTTGGGTACTGAAGTTACTCACTCCTACTGTATCTGGACCTATATATGTCCCTTTATGTCCAGTAGTGTTTGTCTTATGAAACTGGGTGCACCGAAGTTTGGTGCATATATATATTTACAATTGTTAAATATTCTTAATAAATTGTTCCCTTTATTAACATGTAGCCACTATCTTTATCTCTTCAGAGTAATTTTAACTTGAAGTCTACATTGTCTGATATAAGGATGGCTACTCCTCCTTTTTTGGTTTCCACTTGCTTGGTGTATCAAATTTCATCCTTTCACTTTCAGTCTGTGGTTGTTCTTGCCAATGAGATGTGTTCCTTACAGACAACAAATTGTTGGATCTTATTTTTTAATCCAATCCACCAGTCTTTGTCTTTTAATAGATATTAATTAAGAACATTTATGTTTAAGATTATTATTGAAAGGGTCTTCTGATTCTCCAATTTAGTTATCTTTCCTTTCCTATTTTCCATCTCTTTGGCTTTTTGTGATATTTCTGAAAGACTATCCTCCATGTTATCTTCTTCAATGTTATCTCCCAAGTCATCTATTGAATATATTATTTTATCATGTTTTAAATTCCCAGGAACACTTATATGTAATATCACCTCTCATATCTCTCAAGACACCTCATATAATATTTTCTCTTATCTCACTGAAGATATTTAATCATAATGGCTGGGGTTTTTGTTTGTTTGTTTGTTTTGAAGTTTTCTTATACTCTTCTTATTTGGGTTTCCTCAGAGTTACTTTGTCTTCTTTGCTTCCTCTGTTTGATAACTTTCCTTTGGGGCCTTTTTTCAAATACCTGCTGATATTTGGCTTTCCATCTAAAAGTGAAGGCCCAAAGATTCTGTGTGCCTAGGTAGGATTTGTTGACTGATAAGCTCTAAGGTGGGAGACCATGTGGCAACCCAGACACTTTGTCTGAGGGCTTCCAGATATCAAAGTCTGAAGGTCTGTTCTCTCTTATATTCTTTGTCCTTGAGGGACTCCTTCTGTCATTTCAGTGAAATTTGAGTAGGAAAAAGAAATAAATGTATAGATTTAACCCATCATATTGTGCTGGAAGTATTCTCTTACATTTATGACAATGCATGTTTCTTTCTAGAAAATTCAGGATTCATGTGCCTTCCACGGCCCCTCATACCATGTTTACACCTGCTGGTGCAGCAAGTGTCAGAAGTCAAGAATGTCCCCATCTTTTCCTCCTTTGTCTCTGCATATTACTGCACAGAACCTACCTGGAGGTTCTTATTGGCTTCTCTGATTCCTTCCGTGCACAGCACAGTCAGCACACACAGGAATTCACTCACAACTTCCTCCTTTCTGCTTTGGCTGGAGCAGCAGGGACTGTTTTCCAGAACCAGACTTTTATATGTATATGTAACATGGTTCTCACAGTCCCATCACACAGACCCAGTATTGTCTCTGTTGCCCCTCAAGACCAACAATTCCAGTGTGACTTTGGGGAGCCTATCATTCCCCATAAGGCCCTTCCTTGTACCTGTCCATCACCTGGCACTGATCTCCTATGTGGAGTGGTATGATTTGGCTGTCAGGAGGGAGGAGCATGTGCTTTAAGACAACTCTGGAGTTGGTCCCAATTTGGACACAAACTTGGCATCAACTTCTCTGAGTTTTAATTTCCCCATATGTGAATGGGGAAAAATATTAGTATAGTGAAATGACTTTTTCCAGCATTAATTAGTGGCTACCATATAGCTGCTATTCTGCCCTGGGTCTTCCACTAAAGGGGAAGGCATCCACTGATGTAGTGACAGTTAACTTTGGGAACAAATGTGCTGTATTCTTTATACCTTAAGGTCAAAAGACACCATATAGGTATAAGACAGGAAAACTTTGAAACTGAGAGGCCAACAGAAACAACAGGTTTGTCCTTGTAATTCACAGCAATGGAGGCATTCTAAGATTGAGAAGAAGGAAGATAATTTTGAGAAAGAGAAAAGGGAGACACTTTGCAATAATCCAACTTTCTGTCCCTCATCCCTGCACCAAGTCCAGGTTGGGCACAGAGGATCTGAGAACAGAAGTATCTGGTCTACCCCTAGGCCTCAAGTGTCAGCCAGCATCTTAGAGCTGACAGTGAGAGGTGATGAACCTGGCTGTAGAAGCCCCAGGCATTTGTATGAGCCCCAGTGGAGAGTGAAACACCACAAAAAATGAGCACAGTGAGCTGGCCTGGAAGTAGGTCCAGCATAAGGCAAGTGGACCCAAGAGCCAAGGCTGGGGGGGTTGGCCCAACAAGACCAGACAAAATTCTCTGCAGTGATATAAAGGCAGAGGTGGAGCCTAGTCAACAGAGAAAGAGATCTCTGCTCCCAGAATCAGCACTAAGCCAGATGGAGATGGGGAAAGAGGCAAAGTGGATCATCTGCAGCAGACAGAGCATCAGTGAGGCAACAACAGGCCAGATGTCCATCGTTCCAAGGCCACTGGGTTCTGAAGACTTCCTTGGACAAAATGCCTGATTATGGGGAACAGAGGGCAGACCTTAAAATGGTCAAGTTTTGAACCAGAAGTGCAAGAAAATTAACATGTTGCATCGAAGGCTTGAAATAATGTTAGATTACATTTTTCTTCTAGCAGCAGAAAT
Organism: Pedetes capensis; assembly: GCA_007922755.1. Taxonomy (NCBI): domain Eukaryota; kingdom Metazoa; phylum Chordata; class Mammalia; order Rodentia; family Pedetidae; genus Pedetes; species Pedetes capensis. The sequence goes on from VMDO01005316.1 coordinate 84,879, forward strand.
GGGGATTTCAACATGAATACAATGTGTTATGCAGATGACACAACTCTGCTTGTTGAAAGTGAAGAGGATTTAAAATATTTACTGATGAAGATCAAAGAACACAGACTTCAGTATGGATTGCACCTCAACATCAATAAAACAAAAATCCTTACAACTGGGCCAGTAAGCAACTTCATGATAAATGGAAAAAAATATTGAGGTTATCCAAGATTTTGCTTTACTTGGTTCTACAATCAACACCCATGGAAGCAGCACTCAAGAAATCAAGATGCAAGCTAAGCAGGCAAATTAGAGAAAAGATAGCCTCTTCAAAAATGGTGTTAGGAAACTTGGATTTCCACCTGTAGAAAAAATGAAACAGACCCACACCTTTCAATTGCATGAGAGTTAACTTGAAATGGATAAAAGACCTCAACATCAGCTGGGTGCGGTAGCACATGCCTGTAATCCCAGCGTCTCTGAAGGCGGAGGCAGGAGGATTGCAAGTTCAAGACCAGAGGCAATCTGCATAACTTAGCAAAACCCTGTCTCAAAAAAGTAAAAACATGGGCTGAGGGTGCAGTTCAGTGGTCCAGCACTTGCAAAGCATGCAGGCGTAAGGCCCTGGGTTCAACCCCCAGTACCGCAAAAGAAAAGAAAAGAAAAGAAAAGAAAAGAAAAGAAAAGACCTAACGTAAAACCAGAAACCTTAAAATTACTGGAAGAAAAGATAGGCAACATGCTCCAGTATATAGGCATAGGAAAGCATTTCCTTAATAAGACTCCCATTGCTCAGGAAATTGTAATAAAATTAGATAAATGGGATTACATGAAATTAAAAATCTTTTATACCACAAAGGAAACAATCAACAGAGTTAAGGAAGAACCCACTGAATGGAGAAATTCTTCACATCCTACACATGTGACAGAGGACTAATTTCTAGAATTTGCAAAGAAGTCAAGAAAGCAACTCCCAAGACAACAAAAAATCCAATGCGTAAGTGGGCAAAGGAACTGAAAAGACAGTTCTCAGATGAAGAAGTTTGTAAGGCCATGAAGCACATGAAAAAATTCTCAATATCCCTAGCCATTAGGGAAATGCAAATCAAAACAACTCTGAGGTTCTACCTAACTCCAGTAAGAATGGTCAAGATCAACAAAACAAATGATAACAAATGCTGGTGAGGTTGTGGAAAAAAAGAAACTCTCTTACACTGTTGGTGGGACTGTCAATTGGTTCATCCACTTTGGAAATCAATATGGAGATACCTCAGAAAGCTAAAATAGAACTGCCATATGACCCAGCTATACCACTACTGGAAATATACCCAAAGGGAGACAAGTCATCATACCACAGAGACACCTGCATCTCCATATTCAATGTAGCACTTTTCACAATAGCAAGGACACAGAACCAACCAAGGTGCCCATCAACAGAAAAATGGATAAAAACTTTATGGTACATATACACAATGAAATACTACTCAGCAATAAAAAAAATGAAGTCATGTCATTTGCAGCAAAATGGATGGAACTGGAGAACACTATCTTAAGCGAATGAACACAGCCCAAAAGAGAAATATCATATATTCTCACTCATATGTGGGAGCTGAATAATACTTAAAGGAAGAAAAAAGTCCTATATTCCTATGCATAAATTGATATATAAAAATGCACAATTAAATTTAGCATAGAAGGCATAATATAAAGAGTAGAAAGAAGGAGGATGGGAACTAGTAGAGGGAAGTGAAGATTGGAGAAGATGGGATGGGGAGGAGGGTCAATGAGGAGGGATGAAGGGGGAGAGGTCAATCTCAATATAAACAGCACAGCTTCATCAGTATTTTGGAAAAATGGGAATATAACTCAAATAAGTATCAGAGTTTAACTACATACTAGCCATAAGTCTCCATAAACTTTGTGGGTCGATCAAAATGTTGCTAGAAGTGAGGTAAAGGATGCATAATGGAAAAAGCCAATGCTGTATTACTCTGTGCCTCATCATCATTTACTAATAAAGGGAAAAAAAGGAAATCAAGATGCATTACATTGGGAAAGCTGTTGCAAAAGACCTCTTTAAAGTGTTGAAAAGTAAAGATGTCACATTAAAGACAAAGGTGTGCCTGACTCATGCCATGGTATTTTCAGTTGCTGCATATGGTTATGAAAACTGGACACTAAATAAGGGAGATAGGAGAAGAACTGATGCTTTTGAATTATGGAGCTGGAGATGAATATTGAATATACCATGGATTGCTAAAAGAACCAACAGATCTGTCCTAGAAGTGCAACCAGATTGTTCCTTAGAAGCAAGGATGGCTAGACTTCACCTGACATATTTTGGACATGTTGTCAGGAGGAACCAATCCCTGGAGAAGGACATCATGTTTGAGAGAATGGCAGGCCAAAGAAAAAAAAGAAAGACACTCAACTAGATGGATTGACACAATGACTTCAACAATGAGCTTGAACATAATAAAGATCTTGTGCATGGTACAGTGTCAGGGAAGGCCCAGAGGACGTGCCTTTTACCAATACTTTTTGAGAGAAGCACTAGCATACTTTAAAGAGCCCTGTCTTTGCCCTTCTTCGTATGTGAGACTTTACAGTGGAAGCGGCAATCACTCATTTGGGAAACTAAAATGCAATGGATATATTTCGATGCCAGAGTGGTACAGGCCAACTAGCAGCACTCACCTCCCAAAAGCAAGGTGGGCATACTTACTATAGTGGACAACAGAGGTGGATCAATAATCAGAATGATCTAACACCTGATCTATGACATTGGCTAATTGATCATGGTGTTCTCAGTAGCAAAATAGATGGGAAGCCTACTAAGTTCTTATTTGATTTTTATAAGCATGAAAGTTCCAGGGCAAATGAACAAAAGTCTACCTTGAATCATAACAACAGAGAATCATGGCCTCTTGATCAATTTCAAGGTTTGAGCCAGTTTATGGACCCAAAACCACTTAAATGAAGGGTGGCCCAGGTCCCACTGAGGAACAACCCTACTACTCTACCAAAAAGTTTTACTGTTAACCTTTCTCCTATCCCTCCCCAAAGGGATCTATGGCCTTTTACTAGGGTAACTGTACATTTGGGGAAAAGGAAATAATCAGATTTGGGGGCCTCAGGGACACTGACTCTGAATTGATGTTGATTCCTGGAAATCCTAAGCAGCATTGCTACCCTCCAGTCAAAGTAGGAAATTATGGAGGCCAAGATCCAACTCACAGTGAGTCCAGTGGTTTCTCCAACTCATCTTGTGGTTACCTCCCTAGCTCCAGAATGCATAATTGGAATAGACATACTTAACACTTGACAGAATTCCCACATTGGCTATCTAACCTGTGGATTGAGGGCTGTTATGGTGAGAAAGACCAAAAACCCATTTATTCTGCCTATACCTGGAAAAATAGTGATCCAAAAACAATATCACATCCCTGAAGGGATTGCTGAGATTAGTGCCACTATCAAGGACTTGAAAAATCCAGGGGTGGTGATCCCCCATCACATCCCCGTTTAACTCTCCTAACAACAACAGCAACATCTGGCCTGCAGGGGAAGACAGATGGATTTTTCAGAATGGCAATTGACTATTTTAAGCTTAATCAAGTGGTGACTTCAATTGTAACTGTTGTACCAGATGTGGTTTCCTCACTTGAGCAGGTTAATACCTAGTATGCAGCCACTGACTCAATAAATGTCTTTTTCTCCATACCTATCCATAAGGCCCATAAGAAGTGATTTGCTTTCACTTAGCAAGGCCAACAATACACCTTTACTGTCCTACCTCAAGGATATATTAACTCTTCAGCCCTGTGTTGTAACTTAGTTTGCAGGAATTGTGATCACCTTTCTCCTCCACAATGCATCACATTAGTCCACTATATTGAGGACATTATACTGATTGGACCAAATGAACAAGAGGTAACCACCACTTTGGACTTATTGGTAAAGTATTTGCATGTTAGAGACTGGGAAATAAGCCTAACTAAAATTCAAGGGCCTCCTACCTCGGTAAAGTTTCTAGTAGTCCAGTGGTATGCCAAGATATTTCTTCTAAAGTGAAGGATATGCTGATATGCTGCACCTGGCCTCTCCTACCATCAAGAAAGAAACACAATGCCTAGTGGGCTTATTTTAATTTGAGGGGCACCACATCACTTGGGTGTGTTACTCCAAGCCAAATACAAAGTGGCTGGAAAGCTGCTACTTTTGAGTGAGTCCCAGAACAGAGGAAGGCTCTGTAATAGGTTCAGGCTGCTGTATAGGCTGTTCTGCCATTTGGGCCATATGATCCAGGAGACTCAATGGTATTTGAAGTGTCTGTAGCACATAGGGATGCTGTTTAGAGCCTCTGGCAGGCCTTCATATGTGAATCCCAAAGAAGGCCCTTGGGATTTTTGATCAAGGCCCTGCCATCATCTGTAGACAATGACTCTCCTTTTGAGCAACAGCTTTTGGCCTGCTACTGGGCCTTAGTGGAAACTGAATACTTGACCATAGGGCACCAGGTTACCATGTGACCTGAGCTGCCCATCATGAACTGGGTGTTTTCTGACCTACCAAGCCATATATCCGCAAACAGGCCCAGGCAGGTACTGAAGGCACAAGTAAGTTACATGAAGAAGTGGCCCAAATGCCTATGATTCCTACCCCTGCTACAAAGCCTCCTGTCTGCCCATGTGCACCCGTGGCCTCATGCAGTGTGTCCTGTGATCAGTTTACAGAGGAGAAACAGACAAGGGCCTGATGTACAGATGGTTCTGCATGTTATTCAGCCACCACCCACAAGTGGACAGCTGCAGCATTCCAGCACTTTTTGGGAACATCCTGGAAGGACAGTGGGAAAGGGAAATCTCCAAAGGTAAGAAAGACTTTTCTCTACATATTCATTCACCTTATAGCTCTGGATGCACAGGAAATACATGGCAGAGTATGGAAACTAACCCCCCAGCTCTCTAGTCAAAGGACCAGGAGAGAAGGCCCTTGGAAATCAAGGGGTATCAGGAAAGGGGGCTCCTCCTCCAGCTACAAGGACAAATCCTGGTAGGTCTAACCCTAGCCAATCCTGGTGCTCTCACTCCCTTGACAGTAACTGACTTAGGCATGAACCTGGGAAGCAATTTTGACCAAGGAGAAGTGAAGTCTGACGGGGGAGGGCCAGAAGGCAGATTTTGGCAAAGGTGTTCTTCACATTTGAAAGGAGAGAGAAAAAAAGACAATCCTGTTTCATGCTTCATGTCTATGGACTGGATCCATGGCAGCCATGTTAAGACCATGATCAGAACCAGCAAAGGAGAAAGCAGACACTGAGACTGGCACAATGGGAAAATAGAAAGAACTGGAGCTGTGGAATTAACCAGCCTGGAGCTGCCATACCTGGGGGCTGCTTCTTATGAGAGATGACCATTTGGGTTTTTTTTTTGTTTGTTTGTTTTTCCTGTTTTGTTTTGGTTTTTAGTCAACTGAAGCAGAATTTTCTGGAGCTAGCTGTCAAATTTATCTAAAATTGCCTGGTGCAGTGGCACATACTTGTAATCCCAGTGACTCAGGAGGCAGAAGCAGGAGGATCACAAGTTCAAGTCCAGAGGCAGCCTGCACAATTTAGCACAACCCTGGTTCAAAATGAAAATTTTAAAAAGGGGATGAGGGTACATCCCAGTGATAGAGCACTTGCAAAGTATGTGCCAGGCCTGGAGTTCAATGCACAAGTACTATATATATATATATATATATATATATATATATATATATTATATATTATATATATGTATGTATATATACGTATATATATGTGTGTGTATATGTGTATATGTATATATATATGTATATATGTATATCTATACATATATATATTTGTATATATATATTTGTGTATTTTCAGTAGCATCATATGGTTGTGAAAGCTGGACATTCAACAAAAGAGACAGAAAAAGAATTGATGCTTTTGAATTGTGGTGCTGGAGACGTCTATTGAATATCACATGGACTGCCAAAAGAACCAACAAATCTGGCCTAGAAGAAGTGCAAGCAGAGTGCTCCTTGGAAGCAAGAATGGCCAGACTGCATCTTACATATTTTGGACACGTAGTCAGGAGAGATCAATCCCTGGAGAAGGACATCATGTTTGGGAGAGTGGCAGGCCAACGCAAAAGAGGAAACCCTCCACCAGATGGATTGACACAGTATCTGCAACAATGGGCTTAAACATAAATAAGATCATTAGCCTGGCACAGAATTGGCAAGTGTTTCGATCTGCTGTACATAGGGTTTCTATGAGTCGGACTCGACTCGACTCGATGGCACCTAACAATAACATATTTGTGTATATATTTGTGTATTTATATTTGTGTATATATATAGCCTAAGATTAATGCCTTGTGAGGTACATAAAAGACAGGTTGCTGGACCCAGAGCATAGGATGAGATTCTCAAGACCCATTATGTTGTACATCAAAAATTACTAATAAAAATTTTTTAAAAAAGGATGAGATTCTCAGCTGCACAACCCAACCCTGCCCTCACACTGCTTCAGGTCCATCCTCTGAACTCAAGGGTGGAGCATTACTTCCTTGAGGTTCAGAAAACGTATTAACTTCAGAGAAAAGCAAGAAGACAGTATCTGAAACAGGGAAGAAGGGGTACCACAGCTATCTGCAGCATCATTAAAACGCCTTCCTCAGCAGGCAACAGGCTTTACCACTCTTGATGACCTCGCTAAGAAACAGTGAGGTCAGCATTCTACGGGAAGCTAGAAGTACCCTATGTGCTAGAGAAGATAAGAACTCCCTGCATGGATTACACAAGGAATGACATTTTAGCCAACATTTTCATCTTCATCAAATAGGTGTTCCATGAATGTTTAAATAAATAAAACTTAAAGGAAACATATCCCATGAATTTAAAATTCCCAACTACTTCCATATATCTACATTCTTTCCAGACCCATCAAAGCACAGATACCACTTCTATAAATTTGTAGGAGTGAATATTTTATTATACATTCTGCTTTGTTTGCACTTAGCATTATGCTGTGTACACATTTTCACATATGAACAGAGCTCACATACTTTTCAATTTTAGTGGTCAGAGAATTTTGATGCAATCTGGTTCATTTAACCATTTCCTCTTGCTGGACATTTTGGTCATTTCCCATTTTCCTCTTTTATGAACATGGTGCCATAAATATCTTTGTACAAATGACCTCTTTTTCTCATTTGGATTATTACCTTAGGGTATATTCCCAAAAGTGGGATTACCAAGTCAAAGGATAAGAATACTTTCACAGTTTTCTTCTTACAAATTGCTAGTTTGCACTTTAAAACATAGGGACAATTTACAGCATGCCCAGCAAGGTATATGGGTTTTTTCTTTGCAGAATCTAACACAAGGAGTTTTATCCATCTTATTTATTTTTACTAATAGTGTATAATGTTGACACTTCATAGCTGTTCAAATTCCTATTTCTTTAATTGTTCTTCATGCTGAACATTTTTCATATTTGTTAACTGTTTTTTAAAACAACAAAATTAAGAAAGACATTTTCATAGACCTAATCTATCCACTATAATGATATGGTAGCATCATAATTTATAAAGGCAGTACTAATCAAATATGTTACCTGCATTTGTTTATATGCAAACAATATCTTCACATCTTTGATAAATTATCAAGTACAATTCAGGTCTTAACCATAAAATTATATAATTCTTCATCTATTTAGGGTTGTAGCTCAGTTGGCAGAGTGCTTCCTCTGCATGTTCTGAGGCCCTGGGTTCGATCCCAGCACTGCAAAAATGGGAGAAGGACCCACAGCCCACTCTTGAAATAATACTGAAACAATCAGCCATCGAAAACCCTATGGATAGCAGAGAAGCACTAACATAGTACTGGGCATGGCACAGTGTTAGAGGATGTTTCATTCTGTTGTACATAGGGTCCCTATGAGTCCAACTCGACTCAATGGCACCTAAGAACAACACCACCTAAGAACAATCATTACTCATAATAGTTAAAGTAATTTTCCAATGTTTGATTTGAGTCAGTTTTTTTACTACCAAAAGTCAAAATCCTTTTATGATCGTTTCACTTCTTGCTTCTGATGATATCTTCTATTGCTTTAAATATCGCAGCTATATTTCTCTTCCATTGCAGATATAAATATGGTATTTCATCTTCTTTGATTTTTGTTATGGTTTGTATTATGGCCATTTGTAAATGCAAAGCTGAAGCAAATTTCATTACTGCCTGGACTTATAAAATATGTGGCCAAATTCTGCCTTTATAACTTTTGAAAATAAGAACATGCAATCATTTATTTCTGCAGTTGGGATGTTGGTGCAGGGCAGCTCAGAGTTCAGGATGCTAGAGTACCATATGCACAACTCTTTAGTAACCAGAAAGACTAAGCCTAAAGGTGCCCATATGCATTATGAGATGAATAAAATGCACACACACACACATACACACAAACCTTCTATGTCTTTCCACATTTGTCACAACTATGTAGGAATCCACAATTACTTCAAAATAAAAAGCTCAATTGGAAAAAACCTTTATAATTTTTAAAAGAATCAAAATTTCGTAAAATGTTTCTCTTTTAAATATGTATATCTTCAGGTTTGCACCCTGAACTCCCAATAAAAGTCTATATGCTTTGAGCACAGGTATTCTTTTTCTATTTTCTTTCTTTTTATTTATTTATTTATTTTTTATTTTATTTTATTTTTTTTATGCTACTAGGGGTTGAACCCAGGGCCTCGCACTTGCATGCTTTTCAAGTGCTGTACCACTGAGCTGCACCCTCAGCCCATTTTTTCTACTTTTTTGAGACAGGGTCTCTCCAAATTATGCAGACTTATGATCCTCCAGCCTCCCCCTCCCAAGCCTCTGGAATGACAAGGCTGTGCCACTGGGCCGAGCACACAGCTATTCTTTTTCATCAGTTCTCTGATACTCAGGGCAAGGACCACCAGGTTGTGAGGTCTTTATACTCAACCTCTCATTGTTTAGTTTTCAAACTGCAGTGTTACGGCCAAAGGCAGGTTTAGAAGGGCTAGTTTTTAACCAAATTAGCAAATATTTATTAAGAACTACAAGCAATCTTGCTTGAAAGTAAACAACTTGAAGCAGAGAAAATTCATACTTTTAAGCTGCTAATAGCTCCTTCCTGTTGCTAGAGGTAATGTTTAATTTTTTAAGCTGGAAAGCTGTCATTGAGGTAACCAAGTAGGTTTTGCATCCTAGAGTTTAAGCTGGAGTTTGTCCTTGGGCAGACTTCCCTTCTGCTAGCAGGGCCCACCCTGGTGATCTTTCTAACCATGAAAACAGAAATAAAGCAATTTTTTTCTGCCTTTTCCTGGGAACAGCCCAAAACCAGTGAGTGAATCAGATGGTTATGTTACATATTCTGCTCACTAATGAAAAATTGGTTTATATTTCAGCAGGCCTAGGTCCTTGCAAATATTTTAAAATATGAATGTAAAGTGTCCAGCCCCTGAAAATTACTGCTTGTTCATGAGAGCTATGTCCTCTCCTATCTCTCCCCAGTTTATTCCCAGCAGGTTGTCTGACCAGGCCAAACTGGGTGAAATGTAAACCCAGATTACCTTCTTGTGATGCAGAAAACCAATGGGGGCTGCACTGGCAGCTATTCCCTGGACTGGCCAGCTGGGACCTCACATTTGCAGCTCTACCCCTGCTGATGTTGCTGTGTCATCCTAGCCGTTCCAGAACATGACACGACCTAACCATTAAGGAAATAAGTGTGAGCTGGAACCCCAACTGCATCATTGTACCCTTGTGTATTTTGAGCGATTCATTTTACCTGCCCTGTATCCATTTCCTCATCTGTAAAATGGGGAAAATCACACCAGCTTGAGGGGTTCTAAGAAAATATTTGTTGCTTCCCTGGCCTCATCCTGGCATGAAGGACTTTTCCATCCTGTACATATAAACTGACTCCATCCCACCCAAGGGCTGATAAACCAGCTATGCTCATGTGCAAACATGAAGCAGATAGGTGTGTTTCAAGATTATGTGCATATTTGCAGGTACAAGTGTGTTTGTTTGCATTTATACATGCATCCAGATACCTGTGTGTGTTTCTGTCTGTTAATGTGGTTGCAGGTGAGGGGCATATATACTAATATGTGTACATGGAGGAAGTGGGGGGTGAATACACACACACACATGCCTATGTCTTGCTGGGGTCTCAGGAGCAGAGATAATGTGAAGCATCAGAACATCTCCATAGCCAGCAGAGACCACAACCTTCCAACAGGCCCCAATCTTCCAACAGTGGGGTTCTGAGCCACAGCGTAATGACATTTCACTATAAACATAGCCCCATCTCTCAGTTCAGCAAATATCAGATTCACTTCCACAAAAAGTCTGCTGACACATAAACAAAGGACCCAAGGAAGAGAAGAGTCCTGGATAAATGAAACCTAGCCGCCAAGACCGCAGACATCCATGGCATGTGACTTTTCTGGATGCCTGGGAGAGAACAACCCCACTCCACCAGAGCTGGGCCTATGGACTTCTACTTAATTTTTTTTAGAATTCTTTATTTTGCTGTGCTGTGTTTGTTTTGTTGTGTTTTTATTTATATTTATTTATTTATTTATTTATTTTTGCAGTACCTGAGAATTGAACCCAGCGCCTCATACATACTTTGCAAATGCTCTGTTGCTGAGCTGCACCCCTAGCCCATTTTTTATTTTGATCAGGTCTTACTAAGTTATGCAGTTTGCCTCTGGCCTTGAACTCATGATCCTCCTCCCTCTGCCTTCTGAGTCACCAGCATTACAGTCATGTACCACTGTGCCCGGCCTTGTTTTTACATTTTTAAAGATAATTTGTCTCATTTTATTTTTTGCCCCAGTGTCTTAATTGTGAAATTTTAAAGCATATAAGAAATGTACCATCTGTAAGGCTGCAGATGGTCTGAAACTTTACTTCTGAAGTGTTTCAGCACACATCACCAAAGAATAGAGAGTCTTATACTTAATCACAATACCATCACCACACCTAGTCAAATTAGCAACTATTTTATAACATCATTTAAGATCCGGAGTATATCAGAGTTTCCCCAGTTGTCCCAAGTGTTATTTATATAGCCAGCTTTTTCCCCCAAAAAAGGATCTAATCCAAACTCATCCAAATATGATATTTGGTCATGTATAACAAGTCCCATTTAATCTAGAACAACCTCCTGTATTTTTCCCCCCTAATGTTTATTTTGCTAGGATCTCAAGAAAGTTGTATTTTTAAATTTCCTGTATTTTGGATTTGATTTATTATTTCTTTTTAATGTCATTTAACTTGTTCCTCCATTTCCTTTCATTTATTTAATCTGAAAACCAAGTCTAGAGAAGTTGTGATATTCAAGTTAAATACTTCTGTGGAAAATGGTAGATTACTGAGTCCTTCCGTTGAACGTTGTACTGTATCAATTAGAGGGACACAGTGTCAGGTGGTCCCCCATTTGAGAGGTTTGCTAAAAGTAGTCACTGAAACATCTCTCCCCTATGAAAATACTTTTTTTTTCTTTGCAGTAAGTAAAGAATCTGTGACATTTTAGCACCACACAAAGGTGTTGTTCTTAGTCTTTCATGTTATGGTTTCAGGGTCTATTAGAAATCATTGAGTGAGTCTTCTAGGAATGTACCAAAGGAAGATAAGTCATCATACCACAGGGACACCTGAACCTCCATGTTTATTGCAGCACGCTTCACAATTGCAAGAGTATGGAATCAGCTGAGATGTCTATCAATAGACAATTGGATTAAAATGTGTTCTATATATACACAGGGGGTGGGGTTTAGCTCAGTCAGTAGAGTGCTTCTCTGTACTCTCTGAGGACCCAAGTTCAATCCTCGGCACTACAAAAATGAGAGAAGGACATGGCAATCCACTCCTGAAGCAATCCCAAAGCAATCGGCCATTGAAAATCCTATGAGGGTCTCTATGAGTCGAACATGACTTGACAGCATGTAACAACAAAAAACATATATACTATATAATATCTATATGCCTACCAGGAAGGCCAGTTAATATGACTATTATTCAAATTTATACACCCACCACTAAAGCTACAAATGAAGATCAGAAGATTTTTACCTCCTTCTGCATCTGAAATAGATTGAATATGCAATCACGATATACTGATTATTACTGGTGACTGGAATGGAGAAGTTGGAAACAAAGAACAAGGTTCAGTAGTTGAAAAATATGGCCTTGGTAACAGAAATGATGCTGAAGATTGCATGATAGAATTTTGTAGGACCAATGACCTTTTCACTGAAAATAGATTTTTTCACCAACATCAATGGTGCCTACACACATGGAATTCACCAGATGGAACATACAGGAACAAAATTGACTACATTTGTGGAAAGAGACAATGGAAAAACTCCATATTAAATGTCAGAACAAGACTAGGTGCTGATTGTAGATCAGACCATCACTGCTCATGTTCAGGTTCAAACTAAAACTGAAGAAAATTAGAACAAATGTACAAGAGCCAAGGTATGACTGTGAGTATATTGCATTGAGTTCAGAGACCATCTGAAGAACAGATTTAATGCATTAGATACTAATAATTGAAGACCAGACTAGTTGTAGCATGACATCAAAGACATCATTCATGAGGAAAGCAAAAGATTATTTAAAAGAGCTGGGTGCAGTGGTGCA
>VMDO01005316.1:97662-113489 GCA_007922755.1 Pedetes capensis
AAAAAAAGAAAAGACCAAATTACATGTCAAAAGAGAACCTGAAAGTTCCCCTTGAATGTCGAGTAAATAAAGCAAAAGGAAGATATGATAAAGTTAAGGAACTAAATAGAAGATTTCAAAGGGAAGCTCAAGAAGACAAAATCAAATATTATAATGGCATGTGCAAACAGCTGGAGATAGAAAACCAAAAGGGAAGAACACACTCTTTTTTCTCAAGCTTAAGGAATTGAAGAAAAAGTTCAAGTCTCAAGTGGCAAGAGTGAAGGATTCTACAGGGAAAATATTAAACAACACAGGAAACATCAAAAGAAGATGGAAGGAATACACAGAGTCGTTATACAAAAAAGAATTGATGAATAACCAATCATTTCAAGAGATTGCATATGATCGTGAAGCAATGGTACTAAAGAAAGAAGTGGAACCTGCCTTGAAAGAATTGGCAAAACATAAGCCTTCAGGACTTGATAGGATACCAATAGAGATGTCTCAACAAACAGATGCAGCACTAGAGATGCTAATTTGTTTATACCAAGAGATTTGGAAAACAGCTTCCTGGCCAATTGACTGGAAGAGATTCATATTTGTGCCTATTCCCAAGAAAAGGGATCCAACAGAATGTGGAAATTATCAAGTGATATCATTAATATTACACACTAGCAAAATTTTGCTAAAGATCATTCAAAAGTGACTGCAGCACTATATAGATAGGGAACAGCCAGAAAATCAAGCCAGATTCAGAAGATAGTATGGAACCAGGGACATCATTGCTGATATCAGATGGATATTAGCCAAAAGCAGAAAATACCAGAAAGATGTCTATCTATGTTTTATTGATTATGGAATGGCATTTGGCTGTGTGGGTCATAACAAATTATGGATAACATTGTGAAAAATGGGAATACCAGAGCATTTAATTATATTCACAATGAATCTGTACATGGACCAGGAGGCAGTTGTTTGAACAGAACAAGGAAACACTGCCTGGTTTAATGTCAGGAAAGGTGTATGTCAGCACTATATCTTTTCATTATACCTCCTCAATCTCTATGCTGAGCAAATACTCCAAGAAGCTGGACTTTACAAAAAAGAACATGCCATCAGAATTGAAGGCAAACTTGTTAACAACTTGTTTTATGCAGATGACACAAGTGTGCTTGCTAAAATTGAAGAAGATTTGAAACACTTTTGATGAAGATCAAAGAACACAGGCTTCGGTATGGATTGTGCCTTGACACCAACAAAACAAAATTTACAACTGTATTGTAAGCAACTTCATGATAAACGGAGAAAAGGTTGAAGTTGTCCAAGGCTTTGTTTCACTTGATTCTACAATCAACACCCATAGAAGCAGCAGGCAAGAAATCAAAACACGCATTACATTGGGAAGAGCTGTTGCAAAAGACCTCTTTAAAGTGTTAAAAAGTAAAGATGTCACATTAAATAAAATGGTGCATCTGACCCATGCCATGGTATTTTCCATTGCATTTTATGGTTGTAAAAGCTGGACATTGAATAAGGGATACAGGAGAAGAATTGATGCTTTTGAATTGTGGTACTGAAGATGAATATTGAATACACCATGGACTACCAAAAAACCAAGAGTTCTGTCCTAGAAGAAAGGCAACCAGAGCAGTCCTTGGAAGCATGCTTGACTAGATTGTGCCTTACATATTTTGGACATGTCATCAGGAGGGACCAATCCTTGGAGAAAGACATCATGTTTGGAAGAGTGGAAAGTCAATGAATAAAAGGAAGATTCTCAACTAGACAGATTGACACAGTATCTGCAACAATAGACTTAAACATTAGTAAGATCATGTGCCTGGCACAGAATCGGGGGATATTCTATTCTGTTGTATGTAGGGTCACTATGAGTAAGACCTGACTCATTAGCACCTAACAACAATAACACACACACACATACATAATGGAATATTGTTGTTGTTGTTATTAGGTGCCGTCAAGTTGGTATTCGACTCATAGTGACCTTCATAGGGTTTTCAATGGCTGAGTGCTTCGGGATTGCCTTGGGAGTGGATTGCCAGGCCCTTCTCCCATTTTTGTGGTGCTGGGAATTGAACTTGGGGCCTCAGAAACTGCAGCGCAGCACTCTACCAACTGAGCTAAATCCCAGCCCAATGGAATATTATTCAGCAGTAAATAAGAATGAAATTATGTCATTTGTGGCCAAATACATGGAACTGGTGATCATCATTTTAAGCAAAATAAGACAGACTCAAAAAAAAGAAATTCTCCATGTTTTCACTCATGTGTGGGAGCTAGGTCTATCTTAAAGGGGTTAAAATTTTATATATATATTATATATATATTATATATATATATTATATATATATATACACAATATGAAAATATAAGTGGACCCAACATGGAAGTGAAGGGTCTAGTGGGAGGGGGGAGGACAATGAGAAGGTGGGAGAAGTATGGGGTGTAACAGAGGGGTGAAAAAATACAAATTGCAACTCTGGAAACCCAAAATAATCATAGTATAACTCATAAACACATACAATTATAATTACATATTAATCAAAAATTTTGTTAAATGTTTAAGGAGATAGAAGTGTCAACAAGCCTAATTTGATAATTGCACAGTGTACATATGAACTAAATTATCACTCTGTATCCTATAAATATGTATAAATTTTAAAACAAATAAAAAAGAAATCATTGAGTGAATCAATTACTTTATTGGGGAAAATGATGAATTTTTTATTGTATCATTACTACTATATCTGTTAGCTAGCATTCTCCTTTTAGAAGAAGCTTTATCTCCCCATTTTTATTAGTAGTACAGAAAAGAATTTTCATTTACTCAGTGTATTAGTTACTTTTGCATAGTTGTGACCAAAAATACCTGAGATAATAACTTAAAGGAGAAATTATTTATTTTGACTCACAATTTCAGAGGGTTCAATCCATGGTTGATTGGCCCCATGCACTTGGGAAGAATATCATGGTGGCATGAGCATGTGACGGAAGAGATTCTTCACCTTCTGGCAGACAGGAAGCAGAAAGGAAGGAAGGGACTAGGGTGGCCATGTATAATCTTCAAAGGCACACCTCCAATGACCTACTTTACCCAGATCTGCCCCACTTTCTACAGTTTCTGCAATCTCTCAAAATAGTGCTACCAGCTGGGGACTAGCCTTCAACACATGAGCCTGTGGGAGACATTTCATATTCAAACCATAACACTCTGCTCCAGCCCCCAAATGTTCATGGCCATATCATAATGCAAAATGCATTTACTCCATCTCCAAAATTCCCTATATTCTTAATAGTTACAGTATTATCCAAAAATTTAAGTCCCAAGCTTCCTCTGAGGCTCAACACAAACTCTCAGCTATGAGCCCCTATATAATCAAAAATAAGTTACATAGTCTCAAGATACAATGGCACAGAGTAAACATTCTCATTCCAAAAGAGAGAAATGGAGGCATAGAAAGGAGGAATGTAATAGAAAGGAGGAATGAGATCAAAGCAAGACCTAAACCCATCAGGGCATACATTAATCCTATAGTTCCATGTCCAGTATCTGGCACATGTGGTGTTATGATGTGAATCATAATGGGCTTGGACAGCTCCTCCACCCTGGGGCCATGCCATGTTCAGCCTACATGACCAATCTCTTGGTCTGGCTCTACTCATTGTCTGCAGCTTTCCTTAGCATATGTTCCACCTTGGTATCTCCATTGCATCTTCACCCTCACAACTTCACATGTTGCTCTCTCAGGGGCTGCCTCCAGGGACTCCAACCATATTATACCTTGGCTGCACTCCCAGGATTTCTTTTAGAATCTACGTTGAAGCATCTATGATCTCATAACTCTTGAATTTTACATGTCCGCAAAACCAGCACCATGTAGATGATGCCATGTTCTGCCACCAGCTCTAACAGTAGTTAGACGCCCTTGGACCATGGCCACTTTGGCCTCTGAGTGCCTGGGTATCTGAACATGATGAATGAAGCCTGGGGAAACAACTTCCCAGGCAGTCCTGTGCAAGCAGAGTGGTCCAGAGGCACTCTCTTCTCAAGGGAAAGTCTTTCAAAAGAGTTCATTCTTTAGCCAGGCACAGCAGCTCATGCCTGTAATCCCAGAAACTCACAAGGTAGAGGCAGGAGGATCAGAGATTTGAGGCCAGAGGCAACCTGTGTAACTTAGCAAGACCCTCACTCAAGATTTAAAGAAAAAATTCTTTAATGGGCTGGGGGTACAGCCCACAGGTAGAGCACTTGCAAAATATGTGCAAGGCACTGGGTTCAACCCCCAAGTACCACAGAAAGGGTTGGGAGAGAGAGAGAGAGAAAGAGACAGAGAGAGAGAATAAGAGATAGAAGGAATTCACTCTTTCATCCTTGGGCTTGCAATGGTAGGGCTGGCCAACTCCTGAGATGCCCTCAAGGCATCTTTCCTATTGTCCCCATCCAAAGCATGTGGCTTATTTTCAGCATAGCAAATTTCTTCACCAACCATATCTTCCTTGGTCCCAACTTTACACACACTTCTTTTCTGGCCAAACTGCAAATTTTTCCAGTCTTTTCATTGGGGCTTTTGCTCCCAATTTTTACTATAAAAATGGCTGAAAGCACATAGCAATACCCATGCCACAGCCTGAATACTAGGCTGCCTTGAAACCTCCTCCACCAGATGAGTTAGTCTATCACCTTTAAATCCCTCCTCCCACAAAGTCTTAGAGCATGGGCAAAATTTAAACAAGTTTATTACCAGAATGTAACATAAAAGACCTCTAGACCAACTCCCAATAGAGTCCTCATTCTCATTTGAAATTTTATAAATTTGACCTTCACTATCCACATTCCATTTGGAATTCTGGTCTTCTGAGCTCCCACCAGAATTTTCCACTAAGCTCTACTTACAACTTTCTAAGCCTGTCCTAGACTGATTCTCCAAACTCTGCCAAATTCCTCCCTCAAATCAATTCCAAAGACTTGTGAACCACATTGTCAGGTAGTCATAGCTATGACCTTACTCCTCGTATCAATTCTCTGTGTTAGTTAATTTTGCATAGCTGTCACCAAACTACCTGAGAGAACAACTTATAGGAGGAAAGATTCATATTGACTCACTGTTTCAGAGGGTTCAGTCCATGGTTTCTTGGCTCCATGTTCTCAGGCAGAACATCATGGCAGTGGGAAAATATGATAAAATAGGTCTTCACCTCATGGTGGACAGAAAGCAGTTTCAACTTAGTTTTGTAAACTTATACAAACTGCTACTCCTCTCTGTGCCTCAGCTTCCTTATCTAAAAATGAGGATAATAGCCTCCTTATCCATTAATAATAGTATACTTATTGTATTGATTTATTAGGGCTGATATAATAAAATACCACAAACTGAGTGGCTTAACATAGAGTTATTATCTTACAGTTCTGGAGGCTGGGTTTGGCAGGGTTGGTTCCTTCCCTTCTGGGAGCCATGAGGGAAGGATGTATTCCAGGCCTTGTTTATAGATGGCTGCCTTCTACCTATGTCTCTTCTCATCATCTTCCCTATATGTGTATATGTGGGTCTATGTTTTCTCTTTTTATAAGGATATCATTCATATTGGATTTTTTTTTTAAAGTCTGGCATAGTGACACATGCCTGTAATACTAGCACTTGGAAGGCAGAGGTAGGAGAATTGTTGTGAGTTTGAAGCCAACCTGGTCTACATAGCAAGTTCCAGGCTATCCTGGTCTTCACAGTGATACCCTGTCTCAAAAACAAGAAACAAAATAAATAAACATATTGGATTAAAGGTCACTCTAATGACCTTACTTTAATCTGATTACCTCTGTAAAGACACTATTTCCAAACAAGGTGATATTCTGAGACACTGAGGTTTAGAACTAAGGATACAATTGGACTCCTAATGCTTACCTGTAAGATTCAAATAGATTCAAATTAGTTTTTCTAAAGTGCTTAGTTCAGTGGCTGCCATATAGTAATCATTTTTCTATGATGATAATAACAGCAATTAATTATATAAACTTCATAACTTTTGTGCCTTGTACTAGTAAAATGTAATGTAAAAGTGATTGTGAGACAAAATGTAAGAAGATTTATAATATACAAAAGGTGAAAGAAAAGATAAAACTCATCTAAAAGTGTGTACTTTCTGGTTGTTGAGAAATCAAATGTTTTTCTGGAGTATTTGAGTCTACTTTGTGCAAAGTGAAACTGAAGATAGGAGGTGGAAAAAATGAACTGACTTTTAAGCAGTTCTTGTCACCAATGTTGGTCCTGTGACATTTGCAAGGGACACTTTCCCACAGGTACCATACTGGAGCTCATGATAAGCAAGCAAAACCAACCACGGGGTGAAAATCACTGGGAAAGAGTAAAGATGGGGATTTGCCTCAAGGAATCTCTTTTTTTCATTAACTCACTGCTCTTAGATCACAGGACCCAAGAGAAAGGAGAGGAGACCTTTGAGTGCATTCTTGAATTTAAGGCTCAGAGGAGCTTCCAAGACAAATACTCTAATTGTGTGTTTATACTGTGTGGGCCAATCAGGAATCTCTGCATCCACAACTGGCCAAAAGTAACTGGAAATTATTTCCTCAGGGACCCCTAGAAAAAATACAGAGACTAGGTTTGCTGAATGATCTTCCCAATCATAACACCCAGTGGAAACCTTGGAACTGAATTCCAGTGTGCTTCATCCCCAGCTCAGCTTCTGATCACTGACCAGCACTTTAAATCTGTCCCTGCAGGCCTGGGGCAGCATCTGCACCCATAGGCCAAGCCTAAAGGTCCCAGTGGCCTCAGCCTTCAAGAGTTGGTTGAATATAAATAGTTATTTAATGTAATGCAGTTGTTAATGTAGATGGGTTTTGGGGACTTGAACAAATATTGCATCAAATGTACTTAGCTATAAGTAATAGAAGTTTTAACTAACATTCAAATAAATGCAGACATTTATTATTTAGTAACAAGAAGACTTCTGCAGCCATAGCACCCTGGCATCTAATCCCACCTGATCTCAGAGGCTAAGCAATGTTGGCCTGGTTAGTCCTTTAATAGGAAACCACATGGGAATACCAGGTGCTGCAGGCTAGGGAGAAGGACTTGGCAGCCCACTCCTGAAACAATCCACCATTGAAAACCCTAAGAATAGCAGAGAAGCACTGACAATAGTGCCAGGCATGGCACAGTGCTGTACATAGGGTCTCTGTGAATCAGACAGGACTCAATGGAACCTAACAACAACAACAAGAATACAGAAGAAAGATGATCTTAGAATTGGCTTGGGAGCATAAAAAGGATCCATGAGCTTTCTTCTTCCCACTTTATGACCCTAGGCTAAGTCCTCCAGCTTGCAGCCTCACAGTTATAAGATGAGTGTTTCTGGTAACACCACTTTCTCTATTTGTATCTCCAACATAAAGCTGCTGATTTCTTGGTGGCCTCACCCACTGTCCATCTTCTCAGCTTTCCTATCATCCATTTAAATTCCTTCTGTTGCAATAAATAAAATGATTTTCTTTTCTCAGTTACAACCCAACTGGCCACATGGCTGAAGAAGTAACAAATTCATACCCTTAGGGAGTTTTCTTTAAGAAACAAATATTTTATTAATCTTTTCAGAGGACCAGCTCTTAGTCTCACTAATTCTTTGAATTACCTTTTTAGATTCTAATTGAGGTACTTCTGCCTTTATCTTGGCAATTTCTTTCTGAGTGTTCCTTTTATGAATGATTTGTTGTGGACTTTCTAGCATCTTGAGATGTATCATTGTTGTTATTGTTGTTGTTAGGTGCCCTCGAGTCACGGTATCTGACTCATAGTGACCCTCTGTACAACAGGGGAAACACTATATTGTCAGTGCTTCTCTGCTGTGCATAGGGTTTTCAATGGCAGGTTGATTGGGGGGGGGGGGCGGTTTCCAGGTCCTTCTCCCAAGCCTACAGCTTCTGGTGTTCCCAGGTGGACTCCCATCCAGGTACTAACCAGGCTTGACCCTGCTTAGCTTCCAAGATCTGACGGGATTGAATGCCATAGGGCTATGGCTACAGGTGAGATGTATCATTTATTTGGCTCTTCTCTACCTTATTGATGAAGGCACTTAATGCTATAAACTTCCCCCTTAGAAATACCTTTGCTGTATCCCATATGATTTGGTAGTGTGTGTTTTCATCATCATTTAATTACAGAAATTTTTTTATTTCCATTTTGATTTCTTCAACAACCCATTGATCATTCAGCAGAGTGTTATATAGTCTCCATGAGTTTGTAAAATTCCTGGAATTATTCTTGCTTTTGAGTTCCAATTTTATTCTGTTGTGGTCTGATAAGGCACAGGGGATAATTTCTACTTTTTGTACTGATTGAGGGAATTCTTATGGACTAACATATGATCTATCTTGGAGAAT
The DNA here is from genome assembly GCA_007922755.1 of Pedetes capensis. Classification (NCBI taxonomy): domain Eukaryota; kingdom Metazoa; phylum Chordata; class Mammalia; order Rodentia; family Pedetidae; genus Pedetes; species Pedetes capensis. Next base: position 106,058 of record VMDO01005316.1, read on the forward strand.
GTTCCATGTGGATCTGAGTAGAATGTGTATTCCTCATCATATGATGGAATATTCTGTATATATCTGTGAGTTCCAATTGGTTTAAGGTGCAGATTAGGCTCAGCACTTCTCTGTTGATTTTCTGTTTTGATGACCTATCTCTTGGTAAAAGTGGGATATTGAAGTCTCCCATAATTATTGTGTCTAGCCCAATATTGTCCTTATTTTCCATAAAGTTTGCCTTATGAAGCTAGGTGTCCCAGTATTTGGAGAGTATATATTTAGTATTGTTATTGGTTCCTGGTTGATTGTTCCTTTTAGTAATAGGTAGTGTCTGTCTTTCTCTCTTCCAATTAGTTTTGGATTGGAAGTTAATCTATCTGATATTAGCATTGCAACACCTGCTTTTGTTTGTTTTCCCCCTGCTTGGTATATTGATTTCCAGCCCTTAATTCTCAATCTATCTTAGTATTTGTGGGTTAGATGAGTCTCTTAGATGGCACATATTGAGGATTTGTTTTTTCATCCAATTAGCCAGTCTCTGAAGTAAATGGAAAGTGATTGGTGAGTTAAGACCATTTGCATTAATAATAATTATTGAGAAGTGTCTATTGTTAGGTATCCAGTCATTACATTTAGCTTGTTTTTGATTCATGCTTGATTTATTGCTTTCTTGATTTCCATTCATGTTAACTTTTCAATTCTTTGATCTTCTATGTAGGGTTGTCTTATCTCACCTGTGGTCATTGATTGAGGACCCTCTGTAAAGTTTGTTTGATGGTTGCAAATCATTTGACTGTGTCAATACCATGGAATATCTTACACTCCTCATTTATTTTCAAAGATAACTTTGCTGGGTATTGTATTCTTGGTTGGAAGTTGTTCTTTTACAGAACATGAATTATATGTGTCCAGGCCTTTCTAGCTTTCAATGTTGCTGTGGAGAAGCCTGCAATTATTTTAATGGTTTTTCCTTTAAACATTAGTTGGGGTTTTTCCCTGGCTGCTGTCAAAATTGCTTCTCTGGTGTCCAACGTAAGCATTCCTACTACAATATGTCATGGAGAGGATCTATTTTGGTCTACTCTGGGTAGAGTCCTGAATGTTTCTGTTGTACATGTATCCATATACTGGATTATCTCTGAAAATTTTTTCTTGAGAATGTCATAAAATAGATTTCCTAATCCTCTGGTGGACCTTTCTTCTCCTTCAGGGACACCCTGAATTCTTAAGCTTTTTCATTTTTTTTTTCATTCTATCTGAGGCCTCTTAGAAATCTGACTTATATTCTTTCATCATTTTTCCAATTGGCATTGTGCATACTTAATTTCTTGAATTAAGTCCTCTGAGTCTGATATTCATAGCTCACCCTCATCCAGTCTCGATGAAAAAGATTCTTTTGCACAGTTTAATTCATTTGGCTTGCCCTTCATGTCAAGGATTGCTGCTTGGTTTTTCCTGATCATTTGTAGCTGCAAGGAGAGTACAGACTCCAGATGAGATACCTTCTTCTCAAGGATTTCAAGGGTGCTGGTGGTATTAGTTTTGATTTCTCTTAGCATACTAATAACTAAAACTCTGAATTCTGATTCAGACATCTCTAGAAATTGGGATTGTTTGGTGTTGTCTGTTATGAGGCTATGGTCTGTGGGATCTTCACATCCAGTGTGCCCTTTCATGTTTCTTGTAATCCTTTGCTGCAGCTTGCCTGTTGCTTGGTCTGGGAATTAGAATCCGCCTCCTCCATATGTGAAGAGTTTCTCCCTCTGGTGTTCCTTTGAGTTTGGGTGATGATAGATCTCTGACACTTTATTCTCATTCGCATGCCCTGTATTTTGCAGCCTTGGAACCCAAGGCAAGGATCTGCTGCAGGTTCTGTGTTCAGTATTGCCCCCTACAGATTCCCTCTGACCCCTGCATTCCCAATCCCTGATTGGTCTATTGCCTACACCATGAGTCCTCAGTTGTCTAGTCTGTGGGACTCTTACTCTGGATCACCAGCCCTACCTGACTTGAGATGAGTCTTGTTCTAGACCAGTTCTCCTAGGTTCATGGAACCATCAGCTGTGTTGCTCTTCTCTGAGCCTTACACTCTCCACTCCTCAGTTTCCCACTCTCCAATTCACTATTCCAGTAGGGGTGGGGGCTAGGGAGGCAACATACTTTGTTTCTCTACTGGGGGATGAGGAGGGAGAGGATATGGGGAAAGGAGAGAGAAAAAGAGGAGAGAGAAAACAAAGATTAATAGAAATTAAAATATAAAATATTAACTAAAAATGGATATAATTATAGAGAATATTAATCCTAAAAAGTATCTTTAAAAAGAGAGAAAAGAAGAAAGAAAGAGACAATATTAAGCAGTAGGGTATACTAGAGAGCTCAGTCTAGAGTGCCTTTCCTACTACCAGCAGCAGTCATCAACCTTCTGAGCAGGCCCCACCTCACTTCCCTCAGGTGGCTGTCTTTTCCTGGTGTTTTGTAGTCTCTCCTTCCTTTCTGCTGCTGTTAGGAGAAGCCTTGGAGGGTTGTCCAACTTCAACCCTACTGGTGCCTCCATCTATAATCTCATCAAAAAGAAAAAGAAAAAAGCCAACATAGTAAAAATTAGAACTAAAAAAGGGATCATAACCACCAACTACAATGAAATAACAGAAAGTCATCAGGGAATACTTTGAGAAATTGTATTCCCAAAAATACAAAAATACAGAAGAAATGGATAAATTTATTAACACATATGATTTACCAAAACCAAACCCAGAGGAAATAAGTGACCTAAACAAACCCATTACATATGCTGAAATAGAAAAGGTAATAAAATTCTTCAAACAAAGAAGAGCCCAGGACCTGATGGGTTCACAGCAGAATTTTATCAAACTTTCAAAGAAGATTTAATACCTGTCTTCCTCAAATTATTTCAAAAAGTAGAAAAGAAGGGAACACTCCCAAACTCATTCTACAAAGCTACCATCACCCTGATACCTAAACCAGGAAAGGATACATCTAAGATAGAGAATTATACACCCATTTACCTTATGAACATAGATGCAAAAGTTCTTAACAAAATCCTGGCAAAGCAAATTCAGCAGCATATTAAAAGGATTGTTCATCATGACCAGGTGGAATTTATTCCACAGATGTAAGGCTAGTTCAATAAATGAAAATCCATTAATGTATTTCAGCCTATCAAGAGACTTGCAAACAAAAATCACATGATCATCTCAATTGATGCTGAAAAGGCCTCTGACAAAGTGTAACACCTTTTCATGATAAAAGCCCTGGAGAAGATAAGCATAACAGGCCAATACCTTAACATCATAAAGGCCATCTATGACAGACCTACAGCCAACATTATTGAAACCATTTCCTCTAAGATCTGGAACAAGATAAGGATGTCCACTCTCTCCTATTCTACTTAACATTGTGATTAAAGTTCTTGCCAGGGCGATCAGACTAGAGAGAGAAATCAAAGGGATACAGATAGGCAATGAAGAGGTCAAATTATCCTTATTTGTGGATGACATGATACTTTACCTAAAGGAATCCAAAACCTCATCTAGAAAACTTTTAGACTTAATTAACTCCTTTAGCAAAGTGGCAGGATATAAAATTAACACACAAAAATCAATAGCCTTCCTTTACACCAACTGTAAGCAGGAAGAGAAGGAAATTACAGCTATAATCCCTTTCACAATAGCCCACCAGAAAATTAAATACCTTGGAATCAGTCTAACCAAAGACCCTAAAGACCTCTACAAGGAAAATTTCAAAACATTAAAGAAAGAAATCATAAAGGATACTAACAAGTGGAAGGACCTTCTCTGCTCCTGGATTGGGAGAATCAATATAGTAAAAATGGATATCCTACCAAAAGCAATCTACAGATTTAATGCAATCCCCATTAAAATCTCAATGACAGACTTTACAGAAATAGAAAAAATGATCCAAAAATTCATATGGAAATACAAAATGCCATGTACAGCCAAAACACTCTTAAACTGCAAAACTAGTGCAGGTAGAATCACAATCCCTGACTTTAATCTATACTACAGGGTTGTGGTAGCACAAACAGCTTGGTACTGGCACAAAAATAGGCAAGACCAGTGGAACAGAATACAAGACTCACAGATATATCAGCACATCTACAGCCACCTGATTTTCAACAAAGGAGAAAAGTAAATAAATTGGAGAAAGGATAGCCATTTCAATAAATGGTGCTGGGAAACATGGATATCCACTTGCAGAAAAATGAAAACTGACCCGCATCTCTTAATATGCATGAGAGTTAACTCAAAATGGATAAAGGACCTCAACATAAAACCAGAAACTTTAAAATTAATAGAAGAAAGGATAGGCAATACCCTCCAACATGTAGGTATAGGAATACATTTCCTTGATAGGTCTACAATTGTTCAAGAAATCGCAGCAAGAATAGATAAATAGGATTATATGACATTAAAAAGCTTCTGTACTGCAAAGGAAACAATCAACAGAATCAAAGAAATCCCCACTAAATGGGAAAGAAATCTTCACATCCTGTACACCGGTCAGAGGACTAATTTCCAGAATTTATAAAGAACTCAAGAAAGCAATACCCAAGAAAACAAATAACCCAATACACAAATGGGCAAAGGAACTAAACAGATAGTTCTCAAATGAAGAGGCTTGTAAAGCCATGAAACACATGAAAAAGTGCACAATATCCCTAGCCATTCAGGAAACGCAAATCGAAACAATGCTAGCACCAGACACAGTGGCTCATGCCTGTAATCCCAGTGTCTCAGGAGGCGGAGGCAGGAGGATCGCAAGTTTGAGACCAGAGGCAGTCTGTGTAATTTAGTGAGACCCTGTCTCAAAAAGTTTTTAAAAAAAAAAAGGGCTGGGGGCACAGCTCAGTGGTCTGGCACTTGCAAAGCATACAGGTGTGAGGCCCTGGGTTCAACCCCCAGTACAGCAATAAATAAATAAATAAATAAATAAATAAATAAATAAATACAATGCTGCAATTCCACTTTACTCCAGTAAGAACGGCCAATATCTATAAAACAAATAATAACAAATGCTGGCAAGGCTGTGGAGAAAAGAAAACATTCTCACACTACTGTTGGAGATGTAAATTGGTTCAACCACTTTGGAAATCAATATGAAGGTACCTTAGAAAATTAAAAATAGATCTACTATATCACCCAGCTATAACACTATTGGGAATATACCCAAAGGGAGATGTGGCATCATACCACAGACACCTGCATCTCCATGTTCAATGCAGCACTTTTCACAATAGCAAGGATATGGAATCAACCAAAGTGCCCATCAACAGAAGAATGGATAAAAAAATTATGGTATGGTGCATATACACAATGGAATACTACTCAGCAATCAAAAAAACTGAAGTCATGTCATTTGCAGCAAAATGGATGGAGGTGGAGAAAATTATCTTAAGTGAATGAACACAAGCCCAAAAAGAGAAATACCACATGTTCTCACTCACATGTGGGAGCTGAATCAAATTTAAAAGAAGGAAAAAAATCCCATACAGAAATTGGAACAGAATAAAAAGCTAATGTAAATTTAGCAGGGAAGGGACAATTTAAGGAGTGGAAAGAAGGAAGGAGGGATCTAGCAAAAGGAAGGGATGACGGGAGAAGACAGGAGGGATAGGAGGGACAAGGAGGAGTGAGAAATGAGAGGTCGACCTCAAAGTAAACAGCCCAACTTTAATAGTTTGGGAAATAATTATAATAATACACCACCAAAGGATGGCAATAATGCAAATGGGATAGATTATTTATGTAATACTGCTTACAATGTAAAAATTAGATTACTATAGAAAAAATTTGGACTGGAGGGGAGAGTCAAGATGGCGGACAGATAACACACACCTTCTGTTCTGGAGCAATAAGAAGCCTCGATTAGGGGTTTAAAACTCAAATTGAATAAATAGAAACAGAGATAATTTAGTTTGAGAGATAAAGAATGAAACTAGGCGTACACTGAAATTAAGGATTAGGCTTCAGAGGAGCTACAGAGTGGCCAGCAGCGGGACCGCCGCCATTTCGCCATAACACAGGGAGCGGTTAGAATCCCAGAGATCTGGAGGGGATTTCGCGCACACGCACCCACGGGCCCGGACCCAACACGGAGTGCAACCTTGCCAGCACACTCTCACCATGCCTGCGGGACACAGTCTGCAGTTCCTAGGTGAGTCACCGTGAGGGAGCATACAAACGCCCTCCATAGCGGCCACGGAGCAAACGGGGGAAGCCGGTGCCAGCGATCTGCGTCTAGAGCTGAGGCGCAGCTCCCCTCCCTTCTGTTGCGGTGGGTCAGGCCTACGATCACGAACTCCACAGAAATTTGGGCACACATATATCCGGATCCCAGACACATCAGAGGTGAGCCCAAATCACCCCTCTGTGCTGCGGAGAGATCTGGGGCTTGTGGAGCCGGCCAAATCGCACGCGGCCGGGCAGCTCCTTCTCGGGGGAAGCCGCTTGCCCTGGCACGTGGCCGGGGAGCTCCTTCTCGGCGGCGCAGCTCGCCCCTGGCGGAGAAGTTCCGAGCGCGACCACAACACACAACAAGGTTGTGGGGAGGAAATCTCTGATTTAGGGAATTGGCGCCCGATCTCCGTGGGACAGGGAGATCTTTAGGGAAGACCCCACAGGTTTCACTGCCTCTCGAACAGTACAGTAGTCGCGGAGTGTTTCGTGGAACAGTCTCTTTGGGCACTCGAGGCCCCAATTAAATCCAGGTTTTTATGAAGAACTTGGCTATATGGACCCAATGAGACCGATGGTTATTGCGGATTGTGTGGAAATACTGCCACCCTGAGCTCTATCGGGAACATTGCACCCTGCATTATCGAATCCACCTGGTCGAACTGGGTGTAATAGTTCAGACTCCATCCTCAAGATAATATGTTTTTACTGTTAACAGGGTCTTGAGCCTGCTTCCTTAGTGGAAGCTGGACTGACACTCTGTGGCCCCAGCCAATTCATTTTTTGCTTTTTGAGATAGGCACTTGTTGGGCTGCACAGATTTTGGGCTTGAGACCCTCCTGCCCCCATCCCGCAAGTCACAGGGATTCCAGGCATCCTTCACTGCACCTGACTGCAAGAATTGTTATATGTATGGGGGAGAGTCTATGCATGAGGTCTGGAATTTTATATTTTATTCTATTTTTTCTCTTTTCTTTGTACTTTACTTTTTTTAAATTTTTATCTTAATTTTATTAGTACTATAATTTTTTTTCTTTTCTTCTTCTTTTCTTTCCTTCTATGGGGGTTTGAATTCAGGGCTCTGCACCTGTGTATCTGGTAGGTGCTGGATTGCCACGCTGCACCCCAGGACCCCATTTTTTTTTTTTTTTTTTTTTTTTTTTTTTTTTTTTTTTTTTTTTTTTTTTTTTTTTTTTTTTTTTTTTTTTTTTTTTTTTTTTTTTTTTTTTTTTTTT
>VMDO01005317.1:0-113172 GCA_007922755.1 Pedetes capensis
TGTGGTCCTTAATTATCACTTAGCTCTTTTAGCTGTTCTTTGATATGGCTTCTGGCTAAAGCATAAAGGCAAGAAAAAGAATCATTTCTGGCTTCCCTATAAAATGTTTAACCTTTTCCAAAGTTAATTTTAACAATAGAAGAAAGGAAGGAAATGATCTGCCTTTATGTATAAAACATACATCATTTAGCGGGTGGGGTCCACTTCCATGTTTAATGCAGCACTTTTCATAATCACAAGGCTATGGAATCAACCAAGATGTCCGTCAATAGAGGAGTGGAGTGAAAAGTTGTATAGATACACAATGGAATATTACTCAGCAATCAAGAAGAGTGAAATTATGTCATTTGTGCAATATGGATGGAACTGGAGAAGATTATTTCAGGCGAATTACCCAGACTCAAAAAGAGAAATACCATATGTTCTCACTCATATGTGGGAGATAAATCTAACTTAAAGGAAGAAAAAAATTATACATATTTAGATTAATAAAAATGACCAGTCATACCTATCTAAGAATGGAAAGATAGGCAGATCAGAAAGAAGTGGGGGAGAGGATCAGCAAGTGGGAGCAGAGGTTGGGGCCGGGGGAAGGGGAGCAGAAATAATGTAGAGGAGTAAAGAGGGAGAGGAAATCTCAAAATATAAGATGCAACCATATGAATGCATGAAAAAAATAGGAAGAGAAAAAAAAATCAAAGAATATAATTTATGATTGCATATGATTTTCATTACATATTTAAACTCTTACTTATTTCTTCTTTAGTTTATCCTGTTCTGTAAAATATGTATGACGATGAATGTGTAAGCAAAACTGTTTTAATAGTTGCCTAGTGGATGTGTCAAATGACTTATTACTCTGTTCCCCACCCACTTTTATAAGTTAAAGAAAATTTAAAAAAGAATGAGAGAGGAAGAATGAATAAGTAAACTTAAAACGTAAAACAATGGTGTTAGAAAGATGTACACAGAGGGAACCCGGTCAGCGGCATTTGAATGCTGGAGGTGATCTGGTTTTGTATCTTCTCTTTTTTTCCTCAGGGAGGCTGGACAGCTCTCATGTGGGCATGCTACAAAGGCCGGACTGACGTAGTAGAGTTGCTTCTTTCTCATGGTGCCAACCCAAGTGTCACTGGTCTGGTGAGCATTAACAAAAAAATTGATTTGTAATGTAAGTGGTAAGTTTTCTTAGAGAATGCTTTAGGCTATTTATACTTCACGGTGGATAGAGATTGTCTACATCATACTAAATATAATGCAATGTATAATGTGATTTCAGAATATGAGGATTTTGTCAGCTAAACTTATTTCTCAATTTTTGTCAAAGACAACTGTTAGAGCTCAAATGATAATGATAACTGTATGACATTTCAAAAGGAGATTTTGAAATCCTTAGTCTTGTCATCTTGTCTGTTTTCTGTGGGTATTCATCCTTAATCTGAACTTCTTTAAAGAAGAGTGACATTTACCAGATAACCATACCATTTTTCTATACATTGTGTGGTATACAGTCATACTGCTTTTATTTCATATTCTTCTTAATTAATCTTGCCTATTGGCTAGATAATCACATTAAATATACTGACTCTAAATGTGAATGTTCATAATGTGTGCTCATTTAAGATCGAATGCATCTTAGTTGCGACTTAGGTATCATGAGTATTATTTGTGGTTTTAAATTGGAGAATGATCTTTCTTGATTTTTTTAAAAAAGTACTTTGTGTATAATGTACAGCAAAATGCCTATATGGAAATGTCACAATGAAAAGCATGTCAGAATGAATCACATTAAGGTGTACATTAAAAATTTCCAATTAAAAAAAAAGTACTTTGTGTTACGCCCTTGGGTATTTACCTTACTTAAAAAAAGTGTGTTTTGCAAATATCCCCCTAAAAGATTCTCTTTCTCTCCCTCCCTCCCTGCCTTGCTTCCTCCCTGCCTTCCTTCCTTCCTTTCCACCTGCCCGTCCATCCCAGCAGTATAGTGTTTACCCAATCATTTGGGCAGCAGGGAGAGGCCATGCAGACATAGTTCACCTTCTGTTGCAAAATGGTGCGAAAGTCAACTGCTCTGATAAGGTAAGTTGGCAGGATCCGTTGAGGTTCCAGTTTGTATTATGTCCACTTGGAGTGTCTTAGGTTACAAGCGTTTTCATGTGAAGATGCTCTAATGTATATTTTTATTTATTAGTATATCTTACATAGATGTATAGCTTATTGATGGACCCTTTGTATGTATTATATGCTAAGTATTTTTTTGATATTTATTATGTCCCATCATTCTCATAGGGTTTTCAATGGCAGATTGATTTTTGGGAGGGGGTTGCCGGGTCCTTCTCCCAATCCTACAGCACCTGGTGTTCCCAGGCGGTCTCCCATCCAGGTACTAACCAGGCCTGACCCTGCTTAGCTTCCGAGATCTGACGCATTGAAAACCCTATGAACAGCAGAGAAGCACTGACAATAGTGTTTCCCCTGTTGTACAGAGGGTCGCTATGAGTCAGATACCGACTCGACGGCACCTAACAACAACAACAACATCATTCTCAAGAAGATAGACGGGGATAATGGAGTCACTGTCTTCATCTTTTGAAGTTTTCTCTCGTAATTCTTCTTCCTGCCTTACCCCCATCAGGTTTTTTTTTTTTTTTTGCAGTACTGGGGGTTGAACCCAGGGCCTTGCGCCTGCTTTGCGAGTGCTGGACCACTGAGCTGCATCCCCAGCCCATTTTCTTTTACTTTTTGAGACAGGGTCTTGTTAAGTTACGCAGACTGCCTCTGGTCTCGAACTTGCGATCCTCCCGCCTCCGCCTCCAGAGCCACTGGAATTACAGGCATGTGCCATGGCACCTGGCATCTTTTTCTTGTTGTATGAGTGATTTTTTAAAATTTTGGTTTGGTTCTCTCTCTCAGGTGCTTAAAATCCTAAAGAGCATATAATGGTATATGGTATAATGGATAGAGCCCGGCCTCGCCTCCCTTTCTCCACTTTCTCCTGCCTTCTCTACCCCAGCCTACCTTACATGTTGAACTGTCAAATAATCTTGTGGTTTCCTGAGGTCCTGTGCTCTTTCCCACTGCACCTTGTCCCGTCCTCCTCAGCTTCTCTTCATCCTGGAGGCTTAGCTTATTTGCTGTCACCTCCAGAATGCTCCCTAGAATGTTGTTCTGTTCCTCCTTGAACCCTTAGTACTCACGGGAAACCTTGAGTAAGTGCTTACCTGATCGTCTTGTTCTCCCTTGGTTTTGGAGAGCTTTGGTGGCTTTCACTGCTTCAGGGTAAAGCCCATGCGTCTCGATTTGGCTTCAGCCTGTCTTCCTGCATGAACTCCATCCCATTCCTTTCCATACAGACACAGCAGTGTGTCTGACATTCTGTGAAGTGTTTGTTTCTTCCATTTCCTCTGCTAGGAATTTATTTAACTACTTATTACCACCTATGCCTGATGAACTACTATTTGTTTTTCAAGGGGCATTTGAGGTGCTAACTGCCTTGTTAAGTCTCCACTTAGTCCTTCCTCTGCACTGTCAGTACTCGGCGTGCGCACAACCTACTGCCTGGCAGCAGTTGATTTTTATCTTTTGGTTATTTGGTCCCCCATTAGCTATCTTAGAACCTGGCACATTGTTGGAGTGAGCATATTTTTTTCAGATTAATGACTGTGTAGCTAAACATGGGGAAAAATAGCTGTTCCCTAAAGGTGTGTTTTGGCTTTTTTTTTTTTTTTTTTGCTGTACTTGGGGGTTGAACCTAGGGCCTCGTGCATACTTTGTAAGTGCTCTACCACTGAGCTGAACCCCCAGCCCACGTTTTATTTTTTGTCTTGAAAGAGTCTCAGTTATATAGGCTGTCTCTGGCCTTAAACCTGTGATCCTCCTGTCTCCACCTCCTGAGTCACTGGGATTATAGACGTGAGCCACTGCTCCTGGAAAACAGCATTGCTTTCTTCAAGTAAGCAGTATTGCTTGTCCTCAAGTCATGATGTGATATGAGAGGAGATTGTTGAGTAAGCTCTAGATGGAACAGAAGAAGATGGGATCAGGGTATATATTAAAGGAGCCAGATGTGGGGGCACACTCTTGTCACCCAGCAGTTGGGGAGCTGAGGCAAGAGGATTGCTAGTTCAAGGCTAGACTGGGCTACGTAGCAAAATTTGTTTATTGTTAGGTACTGTTGAGTTGTGTCTGACTCATAGCGACCCTCATAGGGTTTTCCATGGCTGATTATTTTGGGATTGTTTCAGGAGTGGGCTGCCACATCTTTCTCCTATTTTTGTGGTGCTGGGGATCAAACCGAGGGCCTCAGAGACTGCAGAGCAGCACTCTACCAACTGAGCTAAACCCCAGCCCTAGCAAAATTTAGTCTTTAATAAAGAATAGAGTAGATATAAAAGGATTTGATTTAGGATAGAGAGAAGCCAGAACTTGAGAAAAAGAAACTTACTAAGGTGGTTGAATGCCAACTACAGAGCTTCGGTTTTCCTCAGTACTGGGTAGTTGAACCAACAGCTTCGTACATGTTAGGAACGTGCTTTACCCTAAGCTGCACCTCTAGCTGCTTTTCTGTTTTTCATTTGAGACAAGGTCTTGCTAGGTTTAGTAGGCTGCTTCAAACCCCTGATCCTCCTGTGTCAGCCCCGCAGGTTTCTGGGATTATAGGCATGTGTCATGGTGCCAGGCTACAGAGCTGTCCCAAAGTAAATGAGAACCAAGGGGAGGAAGGTCTTGCTGGACATCGAGAGTGCTTCGGATGGTGAAAGTGAGATCATCTGCTGAGTATAAGGATAAGGACAAGCTGGACAGTGTGATGGGGAGGGAGAAGGAGTAGACGCTGTAGCGTGTATCTTGAGTAGTTCAGTTCTGTAAGCAGGGTGAAAATCAAATGCAATATGTCTTCAAGGCATGAGAGCTTAAGACTAGTATGTTTAAAGAAGGATGCTGAGTGGTGGATGCGTATGATCTTTGATGATGGCTAGGATCTTGTTTGTGGGGTTAGCGAAGGCATTTCAGCCAGAGAAAATGTTTTCCAAGAAAAAAAAGACTAGGAAAGAGAATTTTAATTCTGGGAGAAGGCTCTGGAAGCAGGAATGGAATTTGGCTGTTCTTCCTGTACTCCTTACTCCATCTCTCTCAGCCTGGTTTGAGGTAGTAGCCATGACAACTGTTCTCCTTCGTGACCTCCTCCTTTTTGGGGGCCCCTGTGTCCATGTGCTATCTCGAAAGCCTTGCGATTCTGACTATCGTGAGGTCTCATCCATCAAGGAAGAGAGCCAAGGACTATAGCTTTCAGCAATGTGGTTTCTGGGTTGTTTGCATAATTTTATAGAGCGATGCTTTCCAGTGCAGTAGCCACGAACAGCTAGCCACATACAGCTTATTTAGACTTAATAAAAATTAAGTAAAATCAAAAATTCTGTTCCCTGGTCACACAAACCATATTTAAGGTGCTTGGTAGTCATACAGGACTAGTGGCTTCTTATTGTATTGAGTAGCGTAGAATTACAGAGCATTTCCGTCGGCACAGTCCTTTCGGACAGGGATGTCAGAGATCATTAAGTGTTAATTTCCATCTACAGGCCCCCATGTACTTAAAGGTCACTGTGAGTATTCATGTGCCTGTAGGTTGCCAGATGACTCCAAGGCACTGCATTGCCATTATGCATAATTTATATTCTCTGATGCCTCTTGAATCATATTTCAAGAAAAGATGCTTTTGAGTGGAGTTTCTAGGCTGCAGTTAGCAAGAACTGAGGCTGTTTTGGGGGGTTGGTTAAGAGTACAGACTCTAGCTGGGTGCTGTGGTGCACACGTGTAATCCCAGCGGCTGGGGAGGTGGAGGCAGGAGGATCGCAAGTTCAAGACCAGAGACAGTCTGCATAATTTAGGGAGACCCCCGTCTCAAAACAGGTTAAAAAAAAAAAAAAAAAAAAAAGGGCTGGGGGTGCAGCTCAGTGGTTCAGCAATTGCAAAGCATGCAAGCGCAAGGCCCTGGTTCAACAACCAGGACCGCAAAAAAAAAAAAAAAAAAAGGAAAAGAGTGCAGACTCTGAAGCCAGGCTCATTGGGCTTTTGAGTCTTGTTCCAAATCTTGATGGCTTTGTGACCTTGACCTTGTTAATCCTTTGAGGGCTTTACTTTCCTCAGGTGTGAAAATGTTATCTGGTGTAGTAAAGATCCTATGCATTAACCATGTAAAGTCCTTAGGATTGTTTCACACTTGGTTGTTTACTACTTAAGCCTCTACTCAGGCTGTTGGACTTCATATTCTGTCTTGTAAGATATGGGAAGCAGTGCAAGCTTATTGAAAATGAGGGGTTCTATGACTTTTCGTTGGAAAAATATCACTTATAAAAGTTAAAAGTTTGTTAAAAGGCATTTCATGCAGTGTTTAACCATCTATTCAGGAGAAATAGAATCGGGTAAGTGGGATTTATCTAGGATTAAAATAATGATTGGTGTAAACACTTACCTAAGAGTACTCAAAATATAATACTAAAATTCATGTTGTAAGAAATTTTCTTTTAGTCCATCTCTGGTAATAATGTTAAATTTATTGCTTGTTTTTGTAGTATGGAACTACCCCCTTGGTTTGGGCCGCACGGAAAGGTCATTTGGAGTGTGTAAAGCATTTATTGGCCATGGGAGCAGATGTTGATCAAGAAGGAGCTGTAAGTAGTTTTATATCTTAACCCTGGTAAGAGAGAGGTGACTTTGGTTTTAAGAGGAAGAACCTGTTAACTAATGTATGCTTAGAAAAATTTCCCTCCAATTGTTAAATTATATTAATTTAGAAAAATGGACATTTTCTGTCTGTTATGCTAAGGATGTTATATTATGAAAAGCATAATAAAATGCATGCTTTTAAGGATCTATTGCTAATACACATAAATTTTAGGAGGTTAAAACTCTAAAGAGTAATTTTCAGTAATCTTATAAACTGAAAAAGTCTTCAAATAGTTTTCAATGTTATTGTAGAAAAAGCTTTTGTGTTCTATTAAAATATTTTTTTCTTAAAAACTTAATATTATTTGGATGATTTTAGCAATAACTTATTTTCCTCCTACATTAAACAGATTTTAAAAAGTGACAAATCAACTATTAAAACCTAGAAAGCTTAGAAAGTGATTAGCCTTACTGACGAGCAGTTATTCCTTATTGAGCACCAGCTGTATGCCTAGTCTGTGCTGAGACTGCTGGGGAGAAGCCCCACAAATTGTTTTTCCTGTGAGCTCATAAGCATACAAACCAAAATTTACATGCAAGAAGCAGTTAAAATACTACAGACTGCTGTTACATAATTATTATATCACGTGGGATGGATCAGAACGGATTCTAAGCTGAGAGGCTGCCAGATCTCTGGCTGGATGAAACAGCAGTGAACCTTTTGCGCCATACTTGACTTTTTGGAATAACATCAACCAGTTCTTGCTGTTTTCCATGTTGGGAGAAGCTACACAGACCCAACCTTCAAGGAGTGTGGATGGTTTTCATTGTTGGGGACAGAGCAGGGTTCCTAGGTAGAGGGGGGGGCTTGCCTCCCAGTTGCCTCCTTTCTGGACTGTGTATCAAGTGGCTTATCTCTGTGATGGCTGACCACAAAGGCGTTTGAGAAGATTATGTGATTTTAATATGGAATAGTATTATTGCTTAATTAGATGTGCAGTCTTTAAAAGAACTTAAAATCAGACAGTTTTTGAAAATGCATTTTTAGGTCACTGTTAAAAAGCACTTATACTTTTCTTGAAATAGCCTATAGCTAAATCATTATTTTACCTCAGTTTTTCCTGTAGGTTTTATTATAAAGAATTCTTAGTTTGAAGTTTGATTTTTCTTACTTTGGATTCTTCAGTTTAGAATGTGTTTAATTTTGGGTCATTCTGTCAACTATTTTATACTCCATTACGTTTGTGATAGGCTATGTTCAATGTAAATGAATCCAGTTTTAGATTATCATTTAAAGAACTGAGCTTCCTAAATGGCCCTAATGACTCAAAAGGATTAATGTATCTTTGCAAATGGGAAATATGCCTCCTGGCCATTTGTGGTGTGTGTCTGGTTATTTACATTCGCATTTCATTATCAGAAATAACTGTTGCTGGGCGTGGTGGCACATGCCTGTTATCCCAACCACTCGGGAGGTGGAGGCGGAAGGATCACAAGTTCGAGACCAGAGGTGGTCTGCATAACTTAGTGAGACCCTATCTCAAAAAGTGAAAAAAACGGCCTGGAGGAGCAGTTCAGTGGTCCAGCACTTGAAAAGCATGCAGGCACAAGGTCCTGGGTTCAACTCCCAGTACTAGGAAAAAAAAAAAAAAAAAAACTGTTAATAGCTCAGTGATAGAACATTTGCCCAGCATGCACAAGGCCCTGGATTCCATCCTCAGCACACACTAAAATAAGTGTAAATAATAGGGTCGCTATTTGAAAACATGTTTTTCTGATTATGGTGTAGATCGTATGTTTTCTAGAACACACTAATTTCTTGGGCTGCTTTTTTTTTTTTTTCCCCCCAGAATTCAATGACTGCACTTATTGTGGCAGTGAAAGGAGGCTACACGCAGTCAGTAAAGGAAATTTTGAAGAGGAATCCAAATGTAAATTTAACTGATAAGGATGGAAATACAGCTTTGATGATTGCCTCCAAGGAGGGACATACAGAGATTGTACAAGATCTGCTGGATGCGGGAACGTATGTCAACATACCAGACCGGGTAGGTTACGTATGTCAGAATTGTGGCTAGTGGTGAGGCGGATGGGAGAGTACCATTACCGTAGCTACTTCTTACCACCTTTCACAGTTCTTCATGTACGACATAAACTTGTTTTAAGATAAAGTTTATTTCTGCTTTTGAAACTAGTAAATTAAAAAATGACTAGGCAAGTGATTGGCGCATGCTTGCCATCCCAGCACGTGGGAGGGATGAGGCAAGAGGATCTTGAGTTCCAGGCCAGCTTGGGCTGTAATATATATAGTAAGGCTCTATCTCCAAAATAGAACAACCCCACAAAACCCAAAACACCAAAAAAAAAAAAAATACAAAGAAACAATTTAAAAAACCCCTCTATTCAGTAGTTTTGAAGAATGGCCCTGTTTTTGTCACATAGTTTTGTTATTGAAAATGTCACACCTGTGATTAATTGATGACTGTCCTTGATGTATACCCCTGTAGGCAATTCATATTGGCTGATTTTATTCATTAAACTAGGACTTAAATTGCCACCTTTATATTTAAGATTTTCAGAATTCTTTCTCTTGCCCCGACTTCTTCTCTGAGGTCGTACTTTTATGTCCAGGTGCATCTGAACTCTCCATTTGAATCTCTGTTAGTGAAGTTCTTAAACTTATGACGAAAGAAAACAGATAACCATTTTTTTTATCCTAAACAATTTTCTCCCCAGTCTTCTTCATCTCAGCAAATGGCACTGCCATCCACTCTGTTGTTAAAGCCCCAAATCATATGTATTACCTTTGATTTCTCTTTTTTCCTCACCTCCCCTACTCAATTCTGTTGCCTCAACTTAAATCTTATCCTTTATCTGTCTGCTGTCCTCATTTCCTCTATCATTTCCTTCCCCAGGCCATCCTCTTCCATGGTTACAGCAATAACACTGTAACTGGGTTCACTTGTTACCTCTCATTTATTCCCCACTCTGTTGTTAGTTATCGTAAAAACTCAGTAAATCTCATTGGTACCTCTTTGTTTGAAGCTATCCAAGGCTTCCTCTTGCACTTGGTATATGTTACCTTCTTAGTTTATAGATACTACATGCCATTGTCCTTGCCATTGTCCTTGTCTTTGTCCTCATTTTATATTTTTACTAGGTTGCAGCCGGATTAGCTTTCTTTCCCTTTCTTGTGCACACTGATTTTGTCTTGGTCTGGGGCCTTTGCACCTGCTGTGCTTTCAGTTTGGGATACTGTCTTCATGCGATGGCTTCTCCTTGTCTTTTTACCTCAACTTAAATCTACCTCCTCAGAAAGGTCTTCTTCAGCTACTCAGTCCAAAGTAGCTACCCAGTCACTTTTTTTTTTCTCAGTAATCTTTTTTTTATTGGTAATTTTCAATGTACAACTTGGTGGGTCTTATTATGACATATCCATGCATGCATTCCATTGTACATTGCTCATGTTTGCTCCCCCCTTACCTTTTCACGAGCCCCCCATCTTCTCCCTCCCCACCAATGGTCTCTCTTCTACTTACATGTCTTTTTTGTGAGTATATCTATATATGTATACGCCAATTCTGTTGTATAGAAACATGTGATATTTCCTTTCTTTTCTCCCATTACCCTTTCTTCTTGCTCCCTCTCCCTTTTCTTTAGTCCATTATCTTTCCCTAAATAGACCTCTTCTACTTTCATATTCATAACCTACATGTTTTAATAATGATTATATATTGAAGCCCAACATCCAAATGAGACAAAATGTGATGTTTATCTTTCTGAGTTTGGCTTATTTCACTTAAGATGATCTCAGTCTATCCATTTTCCGGCATGCCATAATTGTATCTTTCTTTATGGCTGAATAAAACTCCATGGTGAATATATCCCACAATTTCCTTATCCATTCCTCTGTTGATGGACACCTAGATTGATTCTGTATCTTGGCTATTATGAGTAATGCTGCAGTAAACATGGATGAGAAGGTAGCTGTTTGGTATATTGACTTATATTCTTTTGGATATATACTAAGAGTGGTATACTGGGGTCCTAGGGTCGTTCTATTTTTAGTTTTTTGAGGAACCTCCATACTGATTTCCATAGTGGTTGCACCAATCTGCATTCCCACCAGCAATGTATAAGGGGTCCTTTCTCTTCATATCCTTACCAGCATTTGATGTTTGTTTTGTTTATGCTATCCATTCTGACTGGGATGAGATGGTATCTCACTGGTTTTGATTTGCATGTCCTTAACGGCTAAAGATATTGAATTTTTTCATATGATGGTTGACTATTTGTATTTCTTCTTTTGAAAGTCTCTGTTCAGTTCTTTTGCCTACTTTTTGATTGGACACTTTGATTTTTTGATGTTTGATTTTTTGGTGTTTAATTTTTTGAGCTCTTTATATATTCTACATATTAATCCCCTGTCTGATGTATAGCTGGCAAAGATTTTCTACCATTCTGTTAGGGGTCTCTTCACTCTGGTAATTGTGTCCTTCATTGTGCAGAAACTTTTAAATTTAATGTCCCATTTGTCAATTCTTGCTGTTATTTCTTGTGCTTTTGGGATTCTATTCATAAAGTGCTTGCCTATGCCTGTGTCTTGAAGTGTTTTCTCTCTATTTTCCTCTAGCAGTTTCAAAGTTTCCAGGTTTTACATTAATATTTTAATCTATTTGGAACTGATTTTTGTACAAAGTGTGAGAGAGGGATTTAGTTTCAGTCTTCTACATGAGGATATCCAGTTCTTTTAGTCCCATTTATTGAAGAGGGTATCTTTTCTCCAACTAATATTTTTGGCACCTTTGTCTAATATCAGGCAGCTATAGCTGCACAGGTTTATTTCTGGATCCTCTATTCTGTTCCATTGATTTCATGCCTATTTTTGTTACTCTAGCTTTGTAGTATAGTTTGAAATCAGGAGTTGTGATGCCTCCCTGCATTGCTCTTTCTGCTCAGGATTGCTTTAGCTATTTGGGATCTTTGGTGTTTCCATATGAATTTTAGGCTTGTTTTCTCTATTTCTGGGAAGAATGTCATTGGGACTTAATGGGGATTGCATTAAGTGTGTAGATTGCTTTTGGTAATGTAGCCATTTTCACAATATTAATTCTTTTCATGAACATGGGAGATCTTTACGTAGTCTGATGTCTTCTTCCATTTATTTCTTTGGTGTTTTAAAGTTTTAATTATAGAGGTCATCTTTCACCTCCTTGGTTAAGTTTATTCCCAGGTATTTTATTTGCTTTGAAGCTGTTGTGAATGGGATTTTTTTCCTGATTTCTTTCTGTGCCTGGTGATTATTGATATAAATAAAAACTATTGATTTTTGTATGTTAATTTTGTATCCTGCTACTTTGCTGAAAGTGTTTATTCACTTTCAGAGTTTTCTGGTGGAGCTTCAGGATCTTTTCAGTATGGGATCATCTTGTCTTCAAATAGGGATAATTTGACTTCTTTCTTTCCTATTTGGATCCTTTTTATTGATTTCTCTTGTGTTATTGCTGTGGCTAGTAGTTCAGTTACTACATTGAATAGCAGTGGAGACAGTGGACACCTTTGTCTTGTTCCTGATCTTAAGGGAAACATTTTCCATTTCTCCCCATTTAGTATGATGTTTACTGTAGGTTTTCCATGTATCACCTTTATTATGTTGACGTATGTTCCCTTGATTCCTGATTTCTTCATGGCTTTTATCATAAAAAGATGTTGAACTCTGTTGAAGACCTTCTGTGTATCTATTGATAGTACCATGTAATTCCTGTTTCTGACTCTATATCCTGTTTTACATTTATTGTCTTGCATATGTTGAAACAGCCTTGCATCTCTGGAATGAAACCAACTTGATCATAGTGAATAATCTTTCTAAAGTGTTGTTGAAGTCAATTTGCGAGTATTTTATTAAGGCTGTTCACATCTAGCTTCATCAGGGAAATTGGTCTATAGTTTTCCTTTTTTTATGTATCCTTATCTAGTTTAGCTATCAGGGTAATACTGGCTTCATAGAATGAGTGTGATAGTGTTCCTTCCATGTGTATTTTATGGGATAGCTTGAGAAGCATTTGTGTTAATTCTTTAAAGGTCTTGTAGAATTCAGCATTGAGTCCATCTGGTCCTGGGCTTCTCTTTGTTGGGGGACTCTATTATTGCCTTGATCTTGATGCTCAGTATAGGTCTTTTCAAGTTGTTTGTATCCTTTGACTTAATTTTGACAGACCCTATATATCTGGGCTGGGATTTAGCTCAGTTGGTGGAGTGCTGCTCTGTAGTCTCTAAGGTCCTGAGTTCTATTCCCAGCACCACAAAAACGTGAGAAGGACGTGGCAATCCACTCCCGAGGCAATCTCAAAAACAAACAGCCATTGGAAACCCTATAAGGGTCTCTATGAGTCAGATATGACTCGATGGCACCTAACAATAACAAAAGCTATATATCTAGGAATTTATCCATCTCATCTGAGTTTTCCAGTTTTTAGAAATATAATTCTTCAAAATAGTCCTAGTGAGTCTCTGGATTTTGTTGGTATCTGTTGCAATGTTCCATTTTTCATTTTAATTTTCTTAATTTGAGTCTTCTCTCTCTTTTAGTTAATTTGACTAAGATGTTATTGATCTTATTTATTTTTTCAAAGAACCAGCTTTTTGTTCCATCAATTTTTTTTAATTTTAGTCTCCATTTCATTAATTTCTGCTCTAATATTTATTATTTCTTTCCATCTACTGGTTTTGGGTTTTGTTTGTTGTTTTTCTATGAGCTTGGGGTACGTGATTATTTGTTTGGGCTCACTCTGACTTTCTAATGTAGGCACTAATAGCTATAAACTTTCCTCTTGCAACCACCTTTATTGTGTCCCAAAGGTTCTGGTAGGTTGTGTTTTCATTTGATTCTAAGAATTTTTAAATTTCTTCTTTGTTTTCTTCAAGTATCCGTTGATCATTTAAGAGTGTATTATGTATTCTCTACATATTTGTATAGTTTCTGTAATTTCTCTTGCTATTCATTTTTAGTTTTATTCCATTATGGTCTAATAGGATACACAAAATTATTTTGATTTTTTTCTGTATTTGTTAAGACTTGATGTATGGCCTAAAATGTGATCTATTTTAGAGAAAATTTCATGGGCTGTCAAGAAGTATGTGTATTTTGTAGCTTTTAGGTTGAATATCCTATATATGTCTGTTAAGTCCATTTGATCTATTTTGACATTTAACTCTGAAGTTTCTTTGTTGACATTTTCGTCTAGATGTTCTCTCTATTGATGAGAGTGAGACTCAGCCACTATTATTGAATCTGGGACTACCTGTCTCTTAAAGTCCAGTAGTATTTTTTTTAATGAAGTTGGGTGCACTGATGTTCTGTGCAAATGTAATTGTTATACCTTCTTATTTGATTGTTCACTTTTTTAATATGTAGTGATCTTCTTTGTCTCTTTCAACTAGATTTAACTTGAAGTCTACTTGGTCTGGTACAAGGATGGCTACTCTTCCCTTTTTTTGTGTGTGTGGGGTTCTAGTTGCTTGCTTTATCAATTTCCAGCCTGATTTCACTTTTAGTCTGTGGGCATCCTTGCCAATGAAATGTATTTCTTGCAGATAATAAATTGTTGGGTCTTGTTTTTTAATCCAGTGTATTAATGTATGTCTTTTAATTGGATGGTTAAGATCACTTATATTTAGGGTTCTTATTGAGAGAGGTGTGCTGGTTGTTCTAATTGTGCTAGGTGTTTTTTTGGTTGGATTGTATACTCTTTGTTGATTTCTTTCTCCCTTATTTGTATTCAGGGTTTGCTAGTTTTTTGAGTTATACATGACTGATTCTTTCCAAGTTCTCTTTAGTTTGTTTGTTCCTGTCATGAAGTTTATTCTTCCTTTGCTCTCATGATGGAGTTTGTCTGTCTTCTTCCTGTGTTTGTAGGATGCCTTTGGGTATCTTCTGCAGGACTAGCTTGGTGGTCATGTATTGCTTTAATGTCTTGGAATGCTATTTCTCCATCAATTTTAAATAACAACTTTGATGGATATAATTATCCTGGTTGGCAATTATGTACTTTCAGGGCTTGAAATACATCATTCCATCTTTTCCTAGATTTTAGGGTTTGTGTTTAGAGGTGTGATGTAATTCAGATGGATTTTCCTTTACAAGTGAGTTGGTGTTTTTCTCTTGTGGCTTTATTATGGCTTTATTCTGTAATCTTGGCATTTTAATTATTGTGTGTCATGGGAGGTTATTTTAGGTCATGTTGATTTGGTGTTTTAAATGCTTCTTGTGGTTGTATGTCCATTTCTTTCCAAAAGATTTGGGAAATCTTTAGCTGTAATTTTGCTGAATAAGTTTTCTATGCCTTTAGTTTTTATCTCAGCTCCTTCTACCCTATGGATTCTTAGGTTTGGTCCTTTGATCATGTCCCAAAGTTCTTAAAAATCATGGTCATGTTCTTTTTTTTTTTTTCTTTGTTGATATTTGAATGTAGTATTTCCTCAACCTTGTCTTTCATCCTTTATGTTCTATCTTCTTCACCTAATCTATTGGTGATGCTTTCCTCTGTAGTTTTCATTTGGTTTATTGGGTTTTTCATTTCCAACATTTCTGGGTTTGTTTGTTTGTTTTAAATCTCTATCTCCTTGCTGAATTTCTTATCTATTTTGCTGACTTTGTGTTCTACATGGGTGGCTTTCTGACCAAGGTCATGTAATGATTTCCTTACTTTGTGTATTTCCTTGTGTCCTCTTTGAAGTCATTGATCATTTTTATAAGTAGGTTATTAAATTCTTTGACATTTCAACTGTTTAAGTATCTTTGGGTTCTGTGTATAAAGAATCATGGGTCTTTTGAAGAAGATGCATTGCTTTGCTTTTTCATGTTTCTTGGGTTTCTGACTTGTGATTTGTGTATCTGTAGGGGTAGCTATCACTTCCTGTTTTATTTGAGGGTCTTCTTAGTGAGTGGCTTTCTCTTTAGATCACAATCTCCAATTCAACTTCCAGAGAGGGAGACAGACTACTATAATAGTACAATGTCTGTCCAAACCCAATATAGAAATACACTTACAGTTGCTTAAAGCCAACTGCTACAAATCAGTCCCCATAAAACAAAGAATGGTAATAATAACATAGAGTAAGCTGTGAAGTTGCAGAATATGTAGGGTGAAGGTATGAATAGTATTTGCCTGAAGAAAGAAGGGGAAGGGCAATGGAAGGAGAGACAGAGCAATACCTTAAGAGTGAAGTAAAAGAAAGGGAAAAAGAAGCTCTAGAAAGGAAATGACAGGAAGAGGGAGGAAAAGGAGCCAAAGATAAAAGAAAAATGTGCCATAACAAAATATATAATCAGAATTGGGTAAACATGACCAGAGCAACTGAGCCTAAAATATTTCAAGTCTAGTAAATACAAAAAGAAAGATACATAAGCAGGAAAAGATTAAAAAAACTGAATGTGAAAAAAAGATAAAAACTACATTAGAAAAAAAGGAAATGAAGTCAGGCGCGGTGGCGCACACCTGTAATTCCAGTGTCTCGGGAGGCAGAGGCAGGAGGATTGCAAGTTTGAGACCAGAGGCAGTCTGCGTAACTTAGCAAGACCCTGTCTCAAAAAAAAGTAAAAAAATGGGCTGGGGGCACAGCTCAGTGGTCCAGCACTTGCAGAGCATGCAGACTCGAGGCCCTGGGTTCAACCCTCAGTATCGCAAAAAAAAAAAAAAAAAAAAAAAAAAAAAAAAAAAAAAAAAAAAAAAAAAAAAAAAGGAAATGAGGAAATGAAAATTAACAATGAAAAGAGGGAAAATGAAGGGGAAAAAAAAAAAAAAAAAAGGAAGCAGACACAGACTTGTTCCCCTGCACCTTCCAGAGTCTCTGCGAGCTTAGGCAGGAGGCTCTTGAGTGCCAGGGGAGAGGCAGCCTGTGAAATTCATTGTGATCTCATGTCCAAGCCAAAATAAGAAAGAGGCTGGGGGGTACTACACCATGGCACAGCACTCAGCCTGTGCAAAGCCCTGGGTTCATTCCCCAGCCCAGCAAGAAGTTAAAAAAACCACAAAAAAAATAGAAGTAAAAGCACTGTAGGGGCTTCTTTCTGTGACCTCTAATAGGTGGAGGTGGTGTTCAGTTGAGGATGGAGTCCTTTTACCTGACCACGGATCAGGATCAGCGTTCACAGTGTCTGTAGTTCCCCTAGGGATTTGGAGTGGGCTCCTCCCCCTGGGGGTGGGGAGTGGGGCTTCCCCCTGAGCAGTTTTCCCAAGCCTCTTGCTTCCTGTACCATCTCCATCCCCCACACACTGCAACTGCCTGCTACAGGAGGGTGAGGCTGTGGCAGGTCACCCTGAGGCTCTCCACCTGAGGTAATTCTTTGTTGTCAGGCTCCCTAGGTAACTCAGTCTCACACAATAGGTTCCCCCTCAAGATGGCGCTGGCTTGGGGCTTTCTGAGACGTAGACGGTGGGAATGAGTCACTTTTCCAATGTTGAACCTCCCAGGCGGAAGTGCCAGTGTCTCACCAAGTGCTTGGAGGAGTTGAAGGGTTTCAAGGGCTGTAGGCTTGTCCTGTGGGACTGCCAGGCTGATGGCCAAGGCTGTCTGGCTTACCTCTTTGGCTGAGGGCTCCATTTCCCCTCTACCACGGAAAGCTCAGTCACTCTCACTGTTCAGCTCCCTCTGCAACCTGGCACCATCTCTCAGTCTCCTCTGTGGTTTCTGTGCTTCTCCAGACCTCCTTTCTGTGGAAAAGGGTCCATTCCTTGTTTGAATGCCTTTGTTTTACCATGTCACAGGGAGGCTGTTTTTAATCCTCCATCTTAAACAGGAAGTCCACAGTCACATGGTTTCCTATTACTGACTCTATTTGCTTAATGTCTGTTTTTTAAATTTATTATATGTTGTCCTTCCCCGATAGACTATAAATTTACCCAGATCTAGGACTTGTTTCCCAGTGCCTACAATGGTGCATAACATATTGTAAGCGGTGAAGTCTTTGTGGCCATTTGTTAATTTATTAGTCCTCACCCATCTTACTCCTAACATTCTCAACTAAATTTATTTTGCATGGATTTATTTCTGCTGTTAATGGGGCAGTTAAAGTACCACACCAGCGTGCTTCAAGTCCTCCAGGACTGGCATCCTGGCTTACAGCACGCTGGGACCCACTCTGCTACTCCTAGGGTTTTCAGTGGCAGATTGAGAAGCACTGACACTAGTGTTGGGCACGGCGCAGTGTCGGGGAGTGTCCTGTCTGTTGTACATAGGGTTTCTATAAGTAGGGCCCAACTTGATGGCACCTAACGACAACACAACAGGGGCCCGCTCAGAACTGAACTGAGCAACCCAACCTAATGTCCTATAACCATGTCCACCATGAGTGACCCTGCTGGTATCTAAAATACAGATGGAATAGCTTTCAGCATCCCAGCAACTCATAAGCCCCTACTGTGTAGCACATGGGGGTCCTTTAGTCTGAGGGTTGTTAAAATCAAGTATTATTAATAGCTAATTAAAAATGTTCTCTTATTTACAGATAAAGATTCTTTTACCAAGAAATTTTTATTTTGTTGTTTTTCAGATAGGGTCTCACTTTGTAGCCCAGACTGGCCTAAAACTCACTGTGCAGCCCAGGTTGGCCTTGAACTTGTAGTCTTCATCCTTTAGCCTCCCGAATGCCAGGATCACAGATGTACGCCACCATATTTGGCTCCAAGAAATTCTTAGAACAAATCTGTCACATTAATAAGTGAATAACTTTAACTTCAAAACAGTGCTTACTTGTTCTCATTGCTAACAGCCCATGTGTTTTGCCCTTTTAGAGTGGGGATACTGTATTGATTGGCGCCGTCAGAGGTGGTCACATTGAAATCGTTCGAGCACTTCTCCAAAAATACGCCGATATAGACATTAGAGGACAGGTGTGTATGGTTATTGTGCCCTTGATGTCTTGGAGTGGAGTTGGTTGTATCTGTCAACTTATCATCATGTTACTCTTTCAACTTGCATTTAATGATAAACCCGTAAACCCTAATACATTTAATGGATATATTATTATTATTATTATCACTATTATTATTACGTTTCATTGGCATTATTGTAAAATTTCAGAATTAATGTCAAATTCATACAGAAGTAAACCAAAAAGCAACTCATGTTTTTAGAATGTACCTCCTTTACTCACACAAATATGCTCAACTCTAAAATGAGCAGTTTGTGATACTGAGACATTTGGTAGCATTTAAGTGTATGGTATTTATTTTCTATAGTGTGTTTTCCGTGCTTTATCATGTCAGTCTTTCATTATTGTTTTCATTATTTGTTTCATTATTGTTTCATTATTGTTTTATTTTCTCCCTTTCTTTTGCGTTCTGCTTGCTTCTCCTAGGACCACTTAGTAGTGCCAGTGGACTTTGCTTCAGACATTCATAGTTCACAGAACTACAAAGGTTTATATTAAATAGGGGTTATGGGTGTGGTTCAAAGGTAGAGCACTTGCCTAGCATGTGCAAGAACCTGGGTTCTAGCCCCAGGCCCCCCCTCCCCCTCCACACATCTAGATAAGATAAAGTAATAGCTCAAAGTTGTGCATTTAATACTTGAAGAGCTTTAGATTAAAAAAAAATTGTTTTTGGTAGCCCATTGTAGACAGTTTATCTTTCTGCTTTGTTTTTTCTTTTATTTAGCCAAAATTTTCTTATGTCCAAAGCCGTTTTTGAATCAAATTAATAAATATTATGCCTAGTGCTATGGAGGAATTAACATGAGAACTTTGTCTTTTAGAAACATATATTTTAATTTTGAAAGTTTTAGTTTGTTTATATTTATTTTTTATGCTTTCATACACACATAGGAAGTGAAGCCACAAAGCATATTGCCTGGTGAAAGGTTCACATATGAATCTTGACGTAGGAAATGAGGGTGGAAAGGAAGGAGGCTTTCAAAAGAAGGGAGAATTTGAGCTAAGTTTGAAGATGAGTTGGATTCCAACAGGTAGAGGAGAGAAAGGCTGGTGTTTCAGGCGAGGGCAGTGGTAGTAGTATGAGCAAGTTTGGTTGAATGGGAACGTGAAAGACTGTGTTCTGTGAATGAATCAGTTTGTCACTCAGGTGGCTGCTGTGCTGGGATGGGAGATAGAGATGGAAACAGAAGGAGAAGTAGTGCCAGGGAGGTCTGAGTGACACACTAAGGAAGTTAGGTAGCCCAGTGTACATTTTTTACAATGAGAACGCTATTGGGGAGATTTGGCAGGAAAGCACATGTGGCATCTACAGAGTCATCATCTTTTGATTAAGGTCATATTTTCACCAAAGGGTGGTTTTTGACTTTACCCAATAACTTTGCATCTGTCAGTTGTGTTTTCATACGTTTTAATTGAGTTATTTTGTTGTTGTTTGTTCTCTAGCTCTACTTTCCGGGTCTGCATGGATTAATTTTTCTGGTTTTTGAGCTAGATAGGATGTTCAGGGGTCTACAGCCATAATATCCTGGCATCTGATCCCATCTGATCTCAGAAGCTAAGCAGGGTGGTGCCTGGTTCGTCCTTGGATCAAAGGCCCCTTGGGAATATTGGGTGCTATAGGCTTGGGAGAAGGGTATAGCAGCTGACTCCTGAAACAATTAGCCATCGAAAACCCTATAAATAGCAGAGAAGCACTGATGATAGTGCCAGGCATGGCACAGTGTCCGGTAGTGTTTTGTTCTATTGTACATGGAAGTGCTATGAGTTGGACCTGACTCCTGACGTGATAGCACCTAACAACAGCAAGATGTTCAGGGATCTGATCAAGACAGTATAGAGTGCAGGGTGGGTAGAGATTAAGAAAGATAAAAAAGATAGTGGCTGTGTTTGTAAAAATACATTATTAGTCAGTAGAAAAATGGAGCAGGTATACTTATTCTGTATTACTGATGGAAATCTTTGAGTCCAGCATATTTAAATGACTAGTCCAAGCTTGCAAAGCTTAGATATTAATGATTTCTAACTCTGCTCATGTTTCTAAAATCTGACTGCTTTACAAAAGTGCAGTGTAGGGCTAGAGATGTGGCTCAGTGGTAGAGCACTTGCCTGGCATAGATTCTCAGCACTGCAGATAAAATGAAAGTGGAGTTTATTAACTAGTGAGATTACTACTTTTTAAGTGAAGTAATATTAAATTTTCCTGGGCTTCTTTCATAAGTACTCTCCCTAAAGTAAATCCCAGGTAGCATACAGATTAATAATAATTCCCACCATACTGCCTATTGGTGTGGTTTCTGGCAGAAATGTTAATGACATTTTACATTTACAAATAGCAGTTATTAGTATTCTATCTTCATGAAGTGATTCTTTTCTTTTATTATATAGGACAATAAAACTGCTTTGTATTGGGCTGTTGAAAAGGGAAACGCGACGATGGTGAGAGACATCCTCCAGTGCAATCCTGACACTGAAATATGCACAAAGGTATAAATGGCGCTTCTGTTCTGTTGGCCGTACCTCAGGCTGAGTATTCCCATTGCTTATTTTTTCAGTCGTCTTTGTTTGATTTTAGAGTTACACGGAATTTACTGGTAATGCTTTGTATTGAGTTGATGAGTAATTTGTAACTTTGTATCCTTTTAGGAGTTACATATGCATAACAAAATGCAATGCATAGTTTGACACTTCAGTGAAATACTTTTCAGGGTATATACTATTGACTATTCATAAATCATGGCCATATCATTGCCCTGTTCTTTTATAGTCCTTTTTCGAATGCAGAACACATTTTTTTCTTTTTCTGTGGTACTTGGAGGTTGAACCTCAGAGTCTCCCACATACGTTGTGAGTGCTCTACCACTGGGCTGTACCCCCAGCCCATTTTTTATTTTTAAATTGAGATATGGTCTTGCTAATCATGCAGACTGTCTCTGGCCTCAAACCTGTGATCCTCCGTCCTCTGCCTCCTGAGTTGCTGGGATTACAGTCATGAACCACTGCACCCAGCCACATTTTCTTTTAAAAGACTACTCTGAGCCAGCGGCCATGGCACATACCCATAATCTCAGTAACTCAGGAGGCGGAGCCAGGAAAATTGCAAGTTTGAGGCCAGAGGTAGCCTGCATGACTTAGTGAGACCCTGTCTCAAAAAGAACAGAAGAGGAAGAGGAGAAAGAAAAGAGGAGAAGGAGAAAGAAGAAGAAGCAAGAAGAAGAAGAAAGAAGAAGAAACAGAGGCCTGGGGTGCACTTCAGTGGTAGAACATGTGCCTAGATGTGTAGGGCCCTGGGTTCAACCCCTGAGTACTACACCATTGTGAGTGGGTTTTGGTTTTCCACACCAGTCATTTTATCCTATTTTATTCAAATTGAAGAACACAAAACTGCATAAGACTTTGGTGATTGTACTTCTATTTAGCCTTATACGGAGTAGTTTTCTATGGAGAAAATCTTTTTGGAATTCTGGATTACAGTGGCACAAATTCTTAATAAATAAAGCAAAATTATAGAGTCACCCATAAGACCATCCTGTGTCATCTACTAGATACCTGGGCCAGCATGTTTCTTTTTTCCTCTTTATTAGTAAATGAGGACGGAGTGCAAATTAATACAACATTGGCTTTTTCCATTATGCATCCTTTACATCACTGCTGGCAACACTTTCATCAACCCACAAAGTTTATGGAGCCATATGTTTAATATGTAGTAAAACGGAAGTGCTTATTTGGGTTATATCTTCCCATTTTTCCAGTGTACTCATGAAGATTGCACTGTTTACACTGAGATTGTCCTCTCCCCATTTATCCCTCCACATTGACCTTCATTTGCATTCCACCTTCCCCAATCTTCGCTTCCCTCTGCTAGTTCCCTCCCTGCTTCTTTCTACTCTTTATATTGTCCCTTCTTTGCTAGCTTTAATTGTGCATTTTTTATATATCAATTTATGTATAGGATTTTTCTTCCTATAAGTATGATTCAGCTCCCACATATGAGTGAGAGTATATGGTATTTCTCTTTTTGAGTTTGTGTTTGTTTGCTTAAGATGATGTTCTCCAGTTCTATCCATTTTGCTGCAAATGACATTATTCCATTTTTTATTGCTTAGTAGTATTCCATTGTGTATATGTACTATAGTTTTTTTTATCCATTCGTCTGTTGATGGGCACCTTGGTTGGTTCTATATCCTTGCTATTATGAAAAGTGCTGTATTGAATGTGGAGATGCATGTATCTCTGTGGTATGATGATTTGTCTCTGTTTGGGTATATTTCCAGTGGTGGTATAGCTGGGCCTTATGGCAGTTCTATTGTTAGTTTTCTGAGGTGTCTCCATATTGCTTTCCAAAGTGGTTGCACCAATTTACAGTCCCACCAATAGTGTAAGAGGGTTCCCTTTTCTCCACAACCTCATCCACATTTGTTAGTATTTGTTTTGTTGATCTTGGCCATTCTTATTGGAGCTAGGTAGAATCTCAGAGTCGTTTTGATTTGCATTTCTGTAACGGCTAGGGTATTGAGCATTTTTTCATGTGCTTCATGGCCTTATGAACTTCATTTGAGAGCTGTCTGTTCAGTTTCTTTGCCCACTTGTGTATTAGATTATTTGTTGCCTTGAGAATTGCTTTCTTGGGTTCTTTGTAAATTCTAGAAATTAGTCTTCTGTCAGATGTGTAGGATGTGAAGATTTTCTCCCATTCAGTGGGCTCTTCCTTAACTCTGTTGATTGTTTCCTTTGCTGTACAGAAGCTTTTTAATTTCATGCACTTTCATTTGTCTATTCTTGTGGCAATTTCTTGAGCAATTGGAGTCTTATTAAGGAATTGCCTTTCTGTGCCTGTATGTTGGAGTGTGTTGTCTATTTTTTTTCTAGTAATTTTAAGGCTTCTGGTTTCATGTTGAAGTCTTTTACCCATTTCAAATTAACTCATGTGCAGATTGAGAGGTGTGGGTCTGTTTTCATTTGTCTGCAGATGGAAACCCAAGTTTCCTAGCACCATTTGTTGAAGAGGCTTTCTTTTCTCCAGTTTGTTTGCTTAGCTCCTTTATTAAAGATCAGGTGGCTATAGATGCATTGGTGTATCTCTAGGCCCTCAATTCTGTTCCACTAGTCTTCAGGCCTATTTTTTTTTTTTTTTAACCTGTACCAAGCTGTTTTTACTGCTATAGCCCTGTAGTATAGTTTAAAGTCAAGGATTGTGATCCCACCTGCATTAGTTTTGCAGCTTAAGAGTGTTTTGGCTATACGTGGTCTTTTGTGTTTCCATATAAATTTTTGGATTATTTTTCCTATTTCTGCAAAGTATGTCATTGGAATTTTAATGGGAATTGCATCAAATTTGTAGATTGCTTTTGGTAGTATAGCCATTTTTACACTATTGATTCTCCCTGTCCATGAGCAGGGGAGGTCCTTCCACCTTCTAGTATCCTCTGTGATTTCCTTCTTTAATGTTTTGTAGTTTTCCTAGTAGGGATCTGCAGGATCTTTGGTTAGATTGATTCCTAAGTATTTAAGTTTTTGGTGGGCTATCCTGAAAGGGATTGGTGCATTAATTTCCTTTTCTTCCTGCTCACAGTTGATGTAAAAGGAAGGCTACTGATTTTTGAGTGTTCATTTTGTATCCTGTCACTTTGCTGAAGGAGTTAATTAAGTCTAAAAGTTTTCTAGAGGAGTTTTTGGGATCCTTTAGGTAAAAGATCATGTCATCCGTGAATGAGGATAATTTGACCTCTTCTTTGCCTATCTGTATTCTTTTGATTTCTTTCTCTTGTCTGATTGCTCTGGCTAGGACTTCAATCACAATGTTGAATAAGATAGAGAATGGGCATCCTTGTCTTGTTCCTGATCTTAGAGGAAAAGATTTCACTTTTTCTCCACTTAATATGATATTGGCTGTAGATCTGTCATAAGTGACCTTAATGATGTTAGGATGTTTTCCTATGATGCCCATCTTCTCGAGGGTTTTCCTCATGAAAAAGTGTTGCACTTTGTCAAAGGCCTTCTCAGCATCGATCGAGATGATCATGTGGTTTCTGTTTGCAAGTCTCTTGATATGTTGAATTACATTGGTTAATTTTCATAGGTTTAACCAGCCTTGCATCTGTGGAATAAATACCACTTTGGGCCAGCATATTTCTAAATCAGTGATAGTGATTCTAGTACCTTAAGGGAGAGAATTTCCTGGGATATCTGCTGGGTTGCAGGTGACTCCTTGATTTTTTTTTTTTTTTTTTTTAATTGACCCTTATGTCAGCTACTATGGCTTTCAGTGGCTTCTGATCAGGTTTTTGTGTTTCCTAACTTAGTGTTGAATTTCAGTCTCTTGTTCTGCTTCATTGGATTTTGAGGGCAATCGTTAACTTTTTTGAGGTTTTCTGAAGGCAGACCGCTTGTATTAAATGGACTCCCCTGTCACATAAAGGTCCTTAGTGTCATATATGTTTCTGAGACTCTAGACACTGGTTTGCCTGAACGTTGGCAGGCTGGACTGGGGCTGGTTGGTAGAGAGAGGGTGAGAACGGGGAGCAGCCTCTTGAGGAGCTGCCCCGAAGTCAGCAGAGGACTTGGGGGAAGTGGCTGGAGCAGCCGTTGCAGCCTATGAGGCTGAGGAGCAGCCAGGCACAGCCCACACCTGGCGAAGTGAGACGAGGTTATTTCCATGCAAGTAAGTGGTTGTGAAAGGCAAACCACCTTCCTTCACAGTGTTAAAACTATACCTTGTTTAGAACATTTTGAAGTAGACTTAACAGAGTCACATACTTCTTGACACGTGTGTTTGTGTGACATTGAACACATAGAAGAAAAGCTGTTGATGTGTTCAGCCTTCTCATCTGTGTCCACAGGATGGTGAAACGCCGCTGATAAAGGCAACCAAGATGAGAAATATCGAAGTAGTAGAGCTGCTGCTCGATAAAGGAGCCAAGGTGTCTGCGGTGGATAAGGTAAAGTCTCTCTGCACGGAGAACTCATTTTGTTGAGCTCCTGGTAGACCGACCTCTCCTTCTGGTGGACTTACCCGGAATCTGATTTTATTGTAGGCAGGGGATTATTTGCCGGGAATGTCTGTGGGGGATTTTGATTCTGTTCCAACAGCATGCTGAGGACTGGGCAGGCTCAGTGTGCTATTGACGAAGGTATTTCAGATTTCCCTTCTGTGGCTCAGAGCAGCTCTGAGGATCTGTCCTTTACAAGCACACAGGGAAGGTAGCTCAGGTAGAACTTGTTGCGGGTAAACAGGAAGAAAGAGTCCAAGGGACTGCAGAAGGTGGACGCTCACAGCAGACTGGCATTAATGTTTGTAAACAGAAGATGGAGTGTCACGCTGGGTGTCCTTACTGGACTCCTGTTAGAGAGTTTTCATAATAAAATCAACTCCAAACTGTTCATACTGCTTATAGAATTGATCTCTTATTTTAGTTTATTTTTATTCTAAACAGATTTATTTCTTTCTCTAGCTTCAAATTGATCTTTCTCCAGAAAGTGAGTGAATTAATTTATGTATGAAGTAAGATATATTTTAAAATTTCCCGTGTAAATATATATGATTTGGGCTTTCATAACTCAAAATAAAGTTTGCCTTTCTATTGTTTATGAGGAAACTAAACAAAATAATATGTTTACTTTTTATTTTACCAAATAACAATATGAATAAAAAACAAAATATAACAAACTCACTTATTTCTGAATTAATGTAATTTGATATAAAGGAAATTAAATTTTAATATTAAAAGTCAGGAAGGATATAAAATCAGAAGAGATTTTGAAATTGAAAACTTGCAATTGCAATATTTCCTGTGTATAGAAAACTTTCTATATTGCCTGTTTTTTGGTTCTGCCTTTGACTCATATCTGACATTGCCTCCCCCCACCTCACCTTGCAGTAAGGATCTACTTGTCATGCTGTGGGGGCTTACATGTTGCTGTAATGCTGAAAGCTATGCCACCAGTATTTCAGATCCCAGCAGGGCCACCCATGGTGGACAGGTTTCAGCTGAGCTTCCAGACTAAGACAGACTAGGGAGAAGGACCTGGCAGCCAACTCCCGAAATAACCATTGAGAGTCCCATGTATAGCATAGAAGCACTGTCAAATGCAGCGCTGGAGAATGAGCTCCTTCAGGCTAGAAGTCATTGAAAAGAGGACTGATGTAATCCCAGCGACTCGGGAGGCAGAGGCAGGAGGATTGCAAGTTTGAGACCAGAGGCAGTCTACATAATTTAGTGAGACCCTGTCTCAAAAAAGTAAAAAAAAATGGGCTGGGGTGCAGCTCAGTGGTATAGCACTTGCAAAGCATGCAAGTGCGAGGCCCTGGGCTCAACCCTTAGTACCAGAAAAAAAAAAAAAAAAAGAAAAAAGAAAAGAGGATTGAGGAAGAATTGCCTCCTCCAAGTAGAGTTGACTTTAATGGTGGGAATGGTATAAAAGTCCTGGGATCTCCATTTGCTGATGTGGCACAACTCAAAATGAGAAGAGACATAGTGGCTGCAACAGTAGGATCAAACATAAAAAGATGATGGCACAATGTTGTGTACTGTTTTGTTCTGTCGTACATAGGGTCACTATGAGTTGGACCCAACTTCATTGTACCTAACAACAATCTTGTTATTAGGGAGTATGCTATTTCTAAGCTATATTTTCATGGTCACTAATAAGTTTCCTGGGCTGGGATTTAGCTCAGTTGGTAGAGTGCTGCGCTGCAGTCTCTGAGGTCCCGAGTTCAATTCCTAGCACCGCAAAAATGGGAGAAGGACCTGGCAATCTACTCCTAAGGCAATCCCGAAACAGTCTGCCATTGAAAACCCTATGAGGGTCGCTATGAGTCGGACGACACCTGACAACAACAAACAACAATCAGTTTTCTGAAGGACTCCTTCCTATCCACTTACGTATTGCTGTGCCAGAGTTGGCACATGATACTCACTGACGAATACCTCTGGTAACTGGAACAGTTGTTCAATCATTTTACATATTCTTACTGAGGATGGACAGGCTGTTGTGCTAGTGTTTGGAATACAACTTGTGTAAAAGTCTTGGACCTAGCTTTTCATAGAGAATTTCATAAAAATAGATTTATGTATAAAGATGATCTTTTTTAAACCCGTTTCTTCTGGGGCTGGACTTTAGCTCAGTTGGTAGAGTACTGCTCTGTGCTCTCTCAGGCCCTGGGTTTGATCCCTAGCACCGCAAAAATGGGAGAAGGACATGGCGGCCCACTCCCAAAGCAATCCCCAAAGAATCAGCCATTGAAAGCCCTGTGAATAGTAGGGGAGCACTGACATAGTGCCAGGTGTGGCACAGTGTTGGGAGTATTTTGTTCTGTTGTACATAGGGTGGCTATGAGTTGGATTTGCCTCATGGCACCCAACAACAACAACAACAACAACAACAAACAGCTCATCTCTGCTCTGTGTATATCTTCCCATCAGACGGGTGTGTTAATGTTTTCTTTGCCTTTTCAGAAATTTTGTATCTGGCAGAAATGCTCGTGATAGCTTGCCTCCTGGTGGGTTTGCAGATGACTAATGGAGTTGCGTGTTCTGTTTTGTTTATTTTGAGGATTGCTAAGACATTCGGGAGGCTGTGACCAATAGGTATTGGGAAGTAGGGGACTAGAATCTGGGCTAAAAATCCAATCTAGGGATGGAAATTCGGCAGCTAGTTAATGAGGCATGCAGGTTGTATGGGAGTGACGAAGATCATCAGTGTGAAGAAAGATGAACACTGGGGCCGAGATTTACCTTTCTTTACAGTGTGTGTCACATGTAGTTGGTTTTACAGTTGTGCTTGTTTCTGTAGTCTGTATTTTACAACATCAGCTATGTAAAGTCAGAATTTTTTTGTTTTCCATCTTTATACCCTCCGAAGGTACCAAGCATAAAAAGTCCCTTGCATATACTGAGCTTGTTTTTGTTAGATGCCATCAAGTCAGATCTGACTCAGCAAACCTGTGTACGACAGGATGAAACACTACCGACACTGTGCACGATCTTTTTATGTTTGAGCCCAAGGTTGCAGCCACTGTGTCTCTTCTCATTTTGAGTTATGCTACATCAGCAAAAGGAAGTCCCAGGAGCTTTATTCCATTCCTGTCATAAAGATTGACTCTACTAGGTGGGCGCAGTGGCACACGCCTGTAATCCCAGCAGCTCGGGAGGCGGAGACAGGAGGATCGCAAATTCAAGACCAGAGGCAGCCTGCGTAACTTAGTGAGACCCTGTCTCAAAAAGTACAAAAATGGACTGGGGGTGCAGCTCAGTGGTCCAGCACTTGCAGAGCATGCAAGCGCAAGGCCCTAGGTTCTACCCCGAGTACCTAAAAAAAAAAAAAAAAAAAAAAAGATTGACTCTACTTTGAGGAGGCAGCTCTTCCCTAGTCGTCTCTTGAATGTCTTCCACCCTGGTGGGGGGTGGTGAGCATCATTTTCCGACACTATATTTGATTGTGCTTCTCTGCTATTCATAGGGTTTTCAGTGGCTAATTATTTCCGGAGTGGGCTGCCAATCATTCTTCCTAGTCTGTCTTGGTCTGGAAGCTCAGCTGAAACCTGTCCACCACAGGTGGCCCTGCTGGTGTCTGAAAAACCAGTGGCATAGCTTTCAGCATCACAGCAACACGCAAGTCTCCACAGCATGACAAGCTGACAGACACATGGGGGATGTTGAGCTTAGTATGTAGTTATTGTGCCACATTTAGAACATAGGAAGAGAAGCTATGGAGGAAAGTAGAAACAAGAAGGAAGAGGAATAGTTGAGATAGAGTCATTCCGTGGAAACCACAGGAAGAACACTGCAGGCTGTTTTGTTTAGTGTCAGAGAGGCAAGGTGGATGAGAACTGGGAATTTAATTTGTTAAGTTTTGGGTCATTGGTTGTCTCCAGAGGGGTTCGTGAAGTATTAAATGAGCGTGTACTTGGCAGACTAAAGAGGTCTTTGTTTAAGCATTAGCTTTTTTGGTTTTGGGTTTGGATACCAAGGTGGTTGGTGATTTTAATAAGGGAAGAAGGCAGGCCGATGTTAGGTAAAGTGAAGGTGAGGTGAGTGGAAGACATCGTAGTGGTCAGAGAAGGACAGATGTGACATAAAAGACTCAGAGGTGGAGAGTGCAGATGAACAGAATTCAAGGGGTCATCACGGCAGATGGTTGACAGGTCATGGGAGCTGATGGGATCACGCGTGCTCGATGGGGTATTGGCATTAAAGCCGATAGAAGGCTGTGAAGTAGAGGATGGATTAACTGAGGAAGGCGGTTGACTTCCTTGGATAGTAAATATTTCATTGATGGAAGTGTAGGAAGGGAGTGGATCCTGGCCTGGGCGAAGCGCAGGAGGAAAGACTGGGACTCCTCTTTCTGGGGCTGAGAGGGGAGAAGGATGACCTTCGTTCTGGAGGGCTGGGGAGAAATGGTTTCTGAGAAAAGCTGGGAAGGAGGTAGAGAATGAAATTGTGGAAAAGCCAGAAATGAAAATCCCTATGTGCATATGCTATATGAAAAGGTCAACTTTTGTATTGAAAATTGTCATTTGTATTGTATGTGAAGCTGTGAAAGTTGAAGTCCCCTGCTCTTACCTTACAGAAAGGAGACACTCCCTTGCATATTGCTATTCGAGGAAGGAGTCGGAAACTGGCAGAACTTCTTTTAAGAAATCCCAAAGATGGGCGATTACTTTATAGGCCCAACAAAGCAGGCGAGACTCCTTACAACATCGACTGTAGCCATCAGAAAAGCATTTTAACTCAAATATTTGGAGCCAGTGAGTATTGGGTTTTGTTCCTGACTAAGCCTCTCCCCCCCATCCTCCGGCCCCTCTGCTGGGGATCCAAGCCAGGGCCTTGCCAATCCTAGGCAAGTGCTTTAACACTGAGCTACACGTTCGGCGCTTCCTGACTAAGCTTTTGAACAATAAACGTCCATCTTAAAAATGAAAAATAAAAGAGGCCAACTTTAGCAATTGTTATTTAATTGCGGAATATAAAAATTAAGAAAGTTGTTATTTTACTGTGGAAAAATAGTCCTCCAGGTCTAAAATTCTTTTGCATTGTATGGTAGCATTCCAAATTAAGTACTTTGAGTCATCAGTCAGCTTTTAAGACCTCTTAAAGTCCAACATGTTTTTCTAAAATTCTTCCCCATCTTCCCCCCAGGTTTACTTTGTGCTTTTATCAAACATGCTCTGGTATCCGAGTACAGCCTGAGCGTTTACGGTTCCCTTCCTTTGTGTTTTGTCTGCCACAGGCCATGCTTTCTCCTCATGAGTATTCTGTACCTATTAAAAGGATTGTGCTAGTGAGATCCTGACTTAGAAAATGAAAATTAGGCTGGGGGTTGCAGTGCAGTGGCAAAGCATTTGCAAAGTATGTGCACGGCCCTGGGCTCAACCCCCAAGTACCACCAAAACCAAAACGACCAAATCAATCAATTTCTGCTGTATTTTCATCTAGAACTTTTATGGTTTTACTTTTTATATGTAATTTTTAATGGTTTAGAAACACTGATTTTGTTAAGACTGTGAGGTTGATAGCATTTTAATTTTTTTAACAAATGAGTGGCTGATCTCTCCCAACACCATTTACTAATTCATAATTCATCCTTTCTCAACTTACTTTGAAATGCCCCTTATGCTAATATGCAACGAGTTCTACCATGTTTAATTATTGTAGTTTTGTAGCAATTTTATTCTTTCTGCAGTGACAACTACTGTTCCTTCATCTTTAAAATTAGTTTCTTAGCTATTCTTACGTGTTCTTCTTTTCACTTTTTAAAAATATTCTTATGGGTTTTTATTAGAATTGCCTTAAAGTGTTAGATTAATTTGAAAGAATTGTTATTTTCCAATCTTGAACCTTTCTGCTAGGAACCATCAACTATTTATTTTTCTCTGACTACCTATTACGTTCTTTAATAACACTTTATAACTTTCTTTATATATTTATTACACATGACAAATTCATCAGGTACTAGTTTTTATTTATTTATTTATTTTCATTGTACTGATTCTAAAATTCACATTATACCTGATTTTATTATTTCTGAAATTGGAGGATGTCTGATCACCTTTTTTTTTTCCTTTGGCTGTGCTGGGGACAGAACGTCATGTAAGCTAGGCAAACATTCTACCCTGAGCTACTCCCCTTCCTTCCTCACTGTGGAATATGTCTTATCAGTGATGGATAAGAAAGCATTGTGTCACAATTTGGCAGCATTTTTTTTCTTAGAAGTACAGAAAAGTTGTGCACTTTGTAATTTATAGGCACCTTAAGTTCCATGAAATATGGTAAAAATCTGAGAATCTCTGAATCTAAAATTACACGTCTAAACTTTTAAAATGAGAATTTTTCCCTCTAGCAAGCAGTGGATGAGAATAGTGTTCCTTTCTAACAGTAATGCTACTGTTTAAGGATATGATGTGTTTCTAATTACAGGACACTTGTCTCCCACTGAAACGGACGGGGACATGCTTGGCTATGATTTATACAGCAGTGCCCTGGCAGATATTCTCAGTGAGCCTACCATGCAGCCCCCCATTTGCGTGGGACTGTATGCACAGTGGGGAAGCGGGAAATCTTTCCTCCTCAAGAAACTAGAAGGTAAAGGCCGGGTTTGTACAAAGTTTGTATACACAGCAAGGCTTTGGAGTAAAAGAGCTCTGTGTGGGTGTGTGTGTGCTACATGGCTTGCTGAAAGAAATTTGCTAAGGTTTTGCTCCCCTCTAGTTGATCCTTCCCATGATTCTTTGAGTTTCCTTTGTAAAACAGACCTAGTTGAGGGCTCAGGAAAAACCATGGGAAGCAGGTGTTGCAGGCCCTTCACCCACTTGTCAGCTTGTAGGGCCCTGCCTGCTGGGGTGCCTCTGGTGCCCTCTGTGCTGCAGTCAGGACTGCGTGTGCTTCCACCCACAGGACAGCCATTTTTCCCGACTTGCTTCCTCTTTCAGGAGCTTCCTAGACGACTACTCTCTGCCCCCACAACACATACATCTTTTTGGAAAAACTGTTACTTACTCTTTAAAGACAGGTTTCAGTATTGCCTATAGAAGCTACTTGAGGTTTTGTAGGGAGAGTGAGTTGTGGGGGGCTCATCTGAGCTCCACACACGTTTGAGAACTGTAATCCTTGGATGTGATCAGAGGGTGAGGAGGCCGGGTTCAGAGAGGCACGCTGGTGACGTGTAGTTTGAAGATACAGAATATCATCTTTATTTTTGCATATGGAAGCAATACATTGTTGTTCGGGTAAGACAAGCCGTGTAAAGTAAATTATCAACAAAATCTTGACGGCTGGGAGTGTATGCAAAAGAGTATTGTACTTGCTTAGTGTGAAGCGGGACAGTGGGTAACACAGTGGGTACGTGTGCCCCAGGGGAATGACACGCTTATGTTTGTTACAAGAGAACATTGGTTAAAAAGGTCAAGCAACAGCAGTCTCTAGGGTACTTAATAAGTGCTCAATAAAGGTTCATATTGAAAATACGAAAATGATGGATTGAGTTAAAAGTCATATTTCTTAGAACAGAACTGAAGTTTCACCTTATTTTTTCTTTCAGATGAAATGAAGACATTCGCAGGACAACAAATTGAGCCTCTGTTTCAGTTTTCCTGGCTTATCGTATTTCTTACCCTGTTGCTTTGTGGAGGGGTTGGCTTGGTGTTTGCTTTTACGGTTGACCCAAATCTCGGCATAGCAGTGTCACTGAGCTTCCTGGCTCTCTTGTACATATTTTTCAGTAAGTCTTTGCTTCTTATCTTTTTCAAACATGGAGGAAAATGTCAACTAAAATTGTTTTACTTAAAACATTATCTCTACCTGTCTCTTCAGATTTATCTGTGATTTTCATAATTGGCTGAGAAAATTGATCTTTTTACTGTTTTACAGATTGGCTTACAGGAACATTGTCCACCACCTGGCTGGAATAGATTAAAAAACTACTGTACTAGTTGTTAATATTGAAGCAGGACTCTAATTTATTATACTTACTTTTTTATAGTTAATTAATGACTTATACTTAAGTCTTTTCTGAAGAGAAGGCTTCCTAGCCATGGCTGGCAAGCTCTTGAGCATTTTGTCTATGACTATAATTTTCATTTTATCTAAAGGCAAAGCAAGAAAATAAAATATAATTCCTATTCTTGGAGATGTTGTCAGTAGTAGAAAGGAAGTAGAGTCATCATTAGGGAAATGGGTGACTTTAATAGTTGCAAACTGGTAAATACGAAGTTCTTGGCATTTGAATTTGAACTACAGATATATCTCTGTTTAAGGCATTTTATTTCTGATTATAATTCTTAGGTTATATTTTAGTCAGATTTTTATCACAATACCTTCAATGTGTTGGGGAGATTAGTTGAGGATTTCTTTAAGGGGTAGTTAGGAATTAATGTGGGACTATAAAAAGTTGCCTGCAGTTGTAGCCCTATGGCATCCGATCCCGTCAGATCTCGGAAGCTAAGTAGGGTCGGGCCTGGTTAGTACCTGGATGGGAGACCGCCTGGGAACACCAGAAGCTGTAGGCTGGGAGAAGGACCTGGCAACCGCCTCCCAAAAATCAATCTGCCATTGAAAACCCTATGAACAGCAGAGAAGGACTGACAGTAGTGTTTCCCCTGTTGTACAGAGGGTCACTATGAGTCGGATACTGACTTGACGGCACCTAACATCAACAATAAAAAGTTATGTAAACTTACCTGTTATTAGTTATTTAAGTATTTGGAGAGAAGAAGCCGCTTGACTAAGATTGTTTTCAATAAGTTTTTCAAAACTTTGAATTTCAGTTGTCATTTATTTTGGTGGGCGAAGAGAAGGAGAGAGTTGGAACTGGGCGTGGGTTCTCAGTACCAGATTGGCAAGACACATTGGATATTTGGAACTCCTCTTCAAATTGATGTTTGTGAACCCACCTGAATTGCCAGAGCAAACTACAAAAGCTTTACCTGTGAGGTGAGTTAGTCCCTTTGGCAGAAGTAATCTTTAATAAGGTGGAACAAAAACATATTTTGCACTTAATGAAGTTTATAATGTATCATGTTGTAAAACACATTAGTACCTTGAACCTTTTATATGAACAAAATAAAAAACATGCTCAAATATATTTGGCAGACATTTAGTAGTTTATCTCCCTCATGTACATTAAATCCTTCTCCTGTAAAGAAACCCGCTGAAGTTGGATTTACCCTATTTTATTTGTACATAAACCTTTTCCCCCTTTTGTTACCTGCAACCATCCGTTGGATGTTGTTTAGTGGTATGTGGGGATTGGTGGTGGGGATCGAACCCAGGGCTCCATGAATACAGACAGATGCCCTACCATTGAATGACACCTCCAGCCCTGTTCCTGTCCTTTGGAATACACTTTGTGAAGAGCATTGGATTGAGGATGGAGGGCTGATCCCAAGAGCTCCAGGTGGGTGACCTGGCGTCTCCTTACATGAGGGGCAACCTCAGGAAACTCAGCTTGCTCCTCTGAGCTGCTCTTTTCCCTATCTCTGCAAATATATTTACATCTCTGTCTAGAATGATGATTCATTATGAATAGAAAATTTATGAGAAAATAGAGAAGATGAAAAAAGCCAATAGGGCTCCAGCTGAAAGGAAAATTTTTTTAAAAGTTAGAAAATTAATAGCAGAAACACTTCAGTAGGAGTTAGCAAAAGAATTAGAAAGTGTATTAAAAAGTTAAGAAATTTAAAATTATAATACAGTAAAATATGTATAATGTTCCTCTCATGTAAATTAAACTTTGGGTGTTCCTGCATGCCTGTTTTGACAGTAAGATCAGTATCAAATGATAAAAAGCGAAAATCCACAAACACTTGTTTTTTCATTTTAGGAAAATTCTCCTTGTTTGGAAATAATTGATTAATTGAAAATTAAGACAAGCCCTCCCTCAGCTTTCTGACAGCAGCTAAAGACACAGTACCTGTTTTGATAAGCAAGTACTGTGATGTATACAGGTCCCTAAGGACACTTTTAAGCATGGACTGTCTGTGAATGCTTTTTTTTTTTTTTTTTGTCATACTTAAAGGTTGAACCCAGGCCCTCACACATGCCAGGCAAGTGCTCTACCACTGAGCTGCACCCCTGACCCATTTTTATTTTTTAAATTTAGGGTCTTGCTAAGTTTTGCAGGCTGCATCTGGCCTCGAACGCGAGATCCTCTTGCCTCTACGTCTCCCCCTCCCAATTGCTGGGATTACAGGCATGCACCACAGCACCTGGCCAAAAATTTTATTTTACTTTACGGCACTTCGAGGTTGAACCCAGGGACTCAGCCATACTTTGCAAGTGCTCTACCGCTGGGCTGCACCCCTAGTCCATTTAAAAACATT
The DNA here is from genome assembly GCA_007922755.1 of Pedetes capensis. Classification (NCBI taxonomy): domain Eukaryota; kingdom Metazoa; phylum Chordata; class Mammalia; order Rodentia; family Pedetidae; genus Pedetes; species Pedetes capensis. Next base: position 35,907 of record VMDO01005317.1, read on the forward strand.
CTTAGCTTGAGATTGTTGTTGTTGCTAAATTACACAGGCTACCTGAGGCCTTGAACCTGCTATCTTCCTGCCATCTTCCCACTTCTGCCTCTTGAGTTGCTGAAATTAAAGGCATAAGCCACTGCGCCTGGCTAAAAAATTTGATTTTTAAGTGACATTACTGGGCATGAATTTCTTAATGACTCCAATTAAGATTTTCTCTGGTTCTGATCTCTTTAGTAGTTACTATAAAATTTTCTTTGTGCAACTATTTTGGCTGCATCCTGACTTAGGGCCCAACCTTTATCACTGTAAAATGAGATGTCTGGTCTTGTCAAACCTGTCGTCACTTTTCCCCCTTCTGCCCTTAGTCGGAGATACTGCACACACCTTTAATTTCTGTGAGTGTTTTTTTTAATAAGAAGTAGAAGGTACTCAATTACAAGTTCTTCCCCTCCTCTGAATTTTAAAAGCAGTATTTTGAAAGGAACACCAAATAATGCTTTGCCCGGTCTTTTCCTCAAGGTTTTTATTTACAGACTACAATAGGCTGTCCAGTGTAGGTGGAGAAACTTCCTTGGCTGAAATGATTGCAACCCTCTCAGACGCTTGTGAGAGAGAGTTTGGCTTTCTGGCAACCAGGCTTTTTCGAGTATTCAAGACTGAAGATACTCAGGGTAGGATTGCCTTCCTTCCTTCTTTGTGTGCCTAGGGATTGAGGATGGGCTGAATGTTTGATTTCTTTTCATGAAAACATGAGTTGGACATTGGTGTCGTCAGATGCCATGACTGTAATCATTAGGATCTTCTAGATACTTGATACACTAATAGTTAAAACCACTTGTTGTATTCCAGGTAAAAAGAAATGGAAGAAAACATGTTGTCTCCCATCTTTCGTCATCTTCCTTTTTGTCTTTGGATGCATCATTGCTGGGATTACTCTTCTGGCCATATTCAGAGTTGACTCTAAACACCTGACGGCAAATGCCGTCCTCATATCAATTGCATCTGTGGTGGGCTTGGCTTTTGTGCTCAACTGTCGTACGTGGTGGCAGGTGTTGGACTCTCTCCTGAATTCTCAAAGGAAACGCCTCCATAATGCTGCCTCCAGATTGCACAAACTGAAAAGTGAAGGATTCATGAAAGTAAGCATCCAGTGGTTAGTAGAAGAAATTATAATGTAAATATGATTCCACTCCCAGGCTCATTGGGGTTTTAGGAAATGTATTCTCCACATGGTAAGGTGTTGTATTGGGGGTTTAATTTTTCTGCAGTGCTAAGGGTCGAACCCACCTGTAGCCATAGCCCTGTGGCATCTGATCCTTTCAGATCTCAGAAGCTAAGCAGGGTCAGGCCTGGTTAGTACTTGGATAGGAGACTCCCTGGGAACACCAGGTGCTGTAGGCTTGGGAGATGGACCTGGCAACCTACTCCCAAAAATCAATCTGCCATTGAAAACCCTATGAACAGCAGAGAAGCACTGACAGTAGTGTTTCGCCTGTTGTACGCAGGGTCGCTATGAGTTGGATACCGACTCAGTGGCACCTAACAACAACAAGGGTTGAACCCAAGACTTTGTACATGCTAGGAGAGCACTCTGTTAGTGAGCTACACCTTCAGCCCTGTTGCATTTAGTTTAGTTTAATTAGCTTATTTGTTTATTCAGTACATGTTTTTAAAGCCATTTTGGTTTACAGAAAAATTCAGAGGGATGTAGAGAGAAATCCCATATCCCCAGCTTTTCCCATATCCCCGCACATGCACAACCTCCTCTGTTATCAGTGGGCCTCACCAGGCCAGTGCGTTTGTTACAGCTGATGAACCTCCACTGACCCTCGTATCAGCCTGCGTCCACAGTTGAAGTTAGGGTTCATCCTTGGTGTTGTATATTCTGTGGGTTTGGACATATGTATGACGACATATTTTCCTCGTTGCAGTATCATACAGAGTATTTTCACTGTCACAAAACCTCTGCTTTGCCTACTTATCCCTCTGTCTCCTCCAACCCCAGATGAACACTGATCTTTTCACTGTTTGCATAGTTTTGCCTTTTTGAGATTACCATATAGTTGGACTGCTCAGTATATGGCCTTTCAGATCGGCTTATTTCACTTAGTAATATACTTTTATGTTCCCTCCATGTCTTTTCATAGCTTGAAAACTCAAACCTTCCTTTTTAGCTCTGCATAATATTCTCTTGCCTGTACGTCCCACAGTTCATTTATTTGTTAAAATTTGTTGCTTCAGGTTTTAGCAGTTATGAATGAAGCTCCTATACAGAACCTGTGTGTAGATTTTGTGTAGACATATGCTTTCATCTCCTTTGGATAAATACCAAGGAGCATGATTGCTGGATTTTATGGTAAGAGTATGTTGTTGTTAGGTGCCATTGAGTCAGTATCTGACTCATAGCGACCCTACGTACAACAGGCGAAACACTATCGTTGGTGCTTGTCTGCTGTTCATAGGGTTTTCAAAGGCAGATTGATTTTTGGGAGTGGGTTTGCCAGGTCCCAGAGTATGTTTAGTTTTGTTAAAAACCACCAAATTGAGCTGTGCGTGATAGTGCATACCTGTAAATCCTAGCTGCTTGTAAAGCTGAAGTAGAAGGATCACAAGTTTGAGGCCAGCTCGGGCAAGACGGGAGACCCTGTCTCAAAAACCAAAAGCAAAACCGAAAACAACCCCTTCCCCACTGGACTGTCTTCCAAAGTGGTTTGACCGTTTTGCATTCTCTCCAGCAGTGAATGACTGCTCCTGTTGCTCCACATCATTGCTATCATTTGATACGGTTGTTCTGGGTTTTGGCCAGTCTTAACAGGTGTTCGGGCTGGGATTTAGCTCAGTGGGTAGAGCGCTGTGCTGCAGTCTCTGAGGTCCTGAGTTCAATTCCCAGCACCGCAAAAATGGGAGAAGGGCCTGGCAATCCACTCCCAAGGCAATCCCGATATAGTCAGCCATTGAAAACCCTATGAGGGTCACTATGAGTCGGATACCGACTCGATGGCACCTAACTACAACAACAGGTGTGCAGCGGTATCTCACTGTTTGAATTTGCATTTCTTGGATGGCGCTTGATACAGAGGATCTTTTTATGCGCTTATGTGCCCTCTGTATGCCTTCTTTGGTAAAGTGTCTGTTAAGGTCTTTAAGATAAGACACATGAAAAGACATCCAGAACTTTCTTGCTTTGTACTCGGAACTGTCTGAGATTAATACAGTTACTCCCACTCTCTTCTGATTGATGTTAACATGATGTATCTTTCTTCATCCATTTGCTCCTTTTTTAATTGAAACAAAGTTAGTGAGGTTATTAATTAGGGATAAGAGATAGTACACACTAGATTTAAGCATGAGCATTCAGAGAGAAAAAAGAGATGCTTAAGAAGAGATTAATAGGACACTTCCAAGACATGGACAAGGGCTTCTCGACAGAGAATTGCTGTCATCCATTTACTTTTAATCTGTCTGTGTCTTTATACTGAAAGTGGCCTTCTTGTAGATAACATATCATTGGGTCTTGTCTTTTGATCCACCCTGACCATCTCTGTCTTTTAATTGGTGCATTTAGACCATTGACACTCACTGATTATTGATGTACATGGATTAGTATCTACCATATTTAATACTGTTTTCTGTTTATTGCCCTGATACTCCTGTTTTGGGTTTTCTACTCTTTCTGCCTTTTGTGGTTTTAATTGAGCATTTTATATGCTTCTGTTTTCTTACTTTCTTAGCATATTAGTTATATGAGAATTCTCTCTCTCTCTTTCCCTCCCTCCCTCCCTCCCTCTCTCTCCCTCTCTCTCTCTCTCTCTCTCTCTCTCTCTCTCTCTCTCTCTCTCTCTCTCTCGGTAACCTTCTTTAGTAATTGCCCTAGAATTTGCAATATACATTTTACAACTACTACAAGTCTAATTTCAGCAATAGTATACTACTTCACGGGGCTAGGGTTTAGCTCAGTTGGCAGCATTGTGCTCTGTACTCTCTGATGCCCTGAGTTCAATCCCTAGCACTGCAAAAAATGGCAGAAAGACTTGGCAGCCCACTCCTGAGGCAATCTCCAAACAGTCTGCCATTAAAAACCCTATAAATAGTTGAGATGCACTGACATAGTGCTGGGCTTTACACAGTGTTGGGGAATGTTTCTTTCTTTGTACATAGGGTCGATATGAGTCAGACCTGACTCAATGGCACCTGACAACAACAACCACTACCTACCGCTTTATAGGTAGTGTGGATACCTTAGCAGTATAATCCTAATCCATCCCCCTGTCCCTTGTAGCATTGTTATTGTTAATTTCACTTATCTATGTAAGCATATATATGTTTTTGTTAGGTGCCATTGAGTCAGGTCTGACTCATGGTGACCCTCATAGGGTTTTCAATGGCTGATTATTTTGGGGATTGTTTCAAGAGTGGATTGCCGTGTCCTTCCATTTTTGTGGTGCTAGAGATCGAACTCAGGTTCTCAAACTGCGGAGCAGCACTCTTCCAAATGAGCTAAACCCCAGCCTAAGCTTGTGCATGCGTGTGTGTGTATGTGTGCGTGTGTGTGTATGACTGATAAATACATGTAAACAATGTAAACATACATAATAGAGTGGCAGGTTTCCAGGCACTTCCATGCTGAACTGGAAACTAGAAGCTATTGCATTTACTTTTAGTTTTGTTCTATATTTTCCTGTGGAAATACTTTGGAGTAAAAGTTTATCCCAATAGCATGTTTTTCTAAAATAGACTTTTTATGAGATATTCAAAGGAGTTAGCAGATTTTCCATAGTTGGTAGTTACTTCCTAATAATACAGGGTCCTCGAGAGCCTAGTAGAGTAAGATTTTTTTTCTTCTCTCTTTTCTTTCTTCTCTTCCTTCCCTCCCTCTCCTCTCCTGTCCTCTCATCTCCTTTTTTCTTTTATCTCAATATGTAGCCCATGTAATTTGAGATCCTCCCACATTTGCCTCCTGAGTACTGGGGTTACAAGTGTGTGCCACCACTTCCGGTCAAAATTGTTTTAAAAAGTTGCAAATTAAACCACCAAAACATAGGGCATAGGACCATATTTTTGAATTTAAAGGGAATTTATTGTATCCTCCAGTCCCTTCCTCTGATTGGTGTCAGATGCCATCAGTATTCCAGTGGTGTGAAAATTGGTAGATCTTTTGGATTTGCATTCAAATCCAAGTCTTTTGGCATTCATAGCCTATGATTTTGACCAGTGAGTCAGTCAGCCCACTTTGTCCTGTTTAAAGTGGTGTAGCAATGTCTTCCTCATAGTGACATTCTGGTGGCACAGTGCTCTAGTTTACACGTAGTCACTTTATAAATTGTGAAGTACTAGAGGTAGGTTTATGTGCAACCACAGCTGGCAGCAAGGACTTCGGATTCCTTTCCCTCCCATTGGATGCCTTTCTGTCATGCTGGTAATGACCTGGGGTTAACCTTCTCGTGTCTTCTGTGCTTTGTGCAGGTTCTAAAGTGGGAAGTGGAGTTGATGGCCAGGATGGCAAAAACCATTGACAGCTTCACTCAGAATCAGACAAGGCTGGTTGTTATCATCGACGGGTTAGACGCCTGTGAGCAGGACAAAGTCCTTCAGATGCTGGACACGGTACGGCTCAGCCATCTCCATCTCCAGATTTACCGCGTGGTAGCAGAAGCAGGCAGAGCTTCATAGAATGTCTCAAGTAGAAGGGAAACTGTGCCTTCATTTGAGTAGTTCTTCTCTCATGATTTTTCTTTTGTAAAAAAACCCATTCTGCATGCAGAAACATAGCAAGAGTAAATGTTTCATCATGAAGGCATTTAAATAATTTAGCTTAATGACAGTGAGAGGAGAATTAAATGGAGCCAAATGGAGCATCTTGTTTTTTCCCCCCCTGCAGTATTTAAGAGCTGAACCTAGGACTTCCCACGTACTTTGCAAGTGGTCTACCACTGAGCCACACTTCTAGTCACTTATTTTTTATTTTCAGATATGGTCTCACTAAGTTAGGAAGGCTGCCTCTGGCCTTGAACCTGTGATCCTCCTGCCTCTGCCTCCCACATATCTGGGATTTTAGGCATGCACCGCAACGCCCTACTCCAAATGGAGTGTCTTTTAAGTCCAGGGTATGGCTCCCACTTTTCTTTGCAGATAGTTTTGGTTAGACTCTGAGATAACAGAAGGAACTCAGAGAATTTATAGAGTTTTTATTAAAATGGCGCACATCGCAGACTGACTGTAAGGTGTGTTATAAACAGCAGTAGTGAACAATGGGCAGAGATGAGTGTGCGCAGGACCTCAAGTAAATTTACCAATAGTTCTCTCATGCACTCATCTTGCCTCTGTGTAGCCTGCAAGTGTCTTAAAGTGGGACTATGGTAATTGTTTTCTTTGCAGGTTTTGTCACTGTCAGATGGTGACAGCCACATATTGAGCATCAGTAAAATTTGTTTTCTTGCATCTTCTCTCTTTTTTTTTCTTTTTCCTTTTTTTTTTTTTTTTTTTTTTTTTTGGTTGAACACAGGGCCTCAGGCATGCTTTGCAAGTGCTGTACCACTGAGCTGCACCCCTAGCCCTTTTTTTTTTTTTTTCCTGTTTTTAGTCTTGAGTCAGGGTCTTGCTAAGTTATACAGGCTGCCTCTGGCCTTGAACTTGGGATCTTCTTGCCCCGCCTCCCTAGTCACTGGGATTACAAATGTGTGCCACCATGCCTGGCCTGGAAATTCATTTTCATATAGAGTAAATTGTGATGAATATGAATACTATTTAAAATTTTTAGTCACTAAGGGATAGCCCACATTTTAAAAAGACATCTTATTATTTTGAATAATGTAAAATATATGTCACAGCTGTATATTTCTTCTTCTACAGGTTCGAGTTCTCTTTTCAAAAGGCCCATTTATTGCCATTTTTGCAAGTGATCCACACATTATAATAAAGGCCATTAACCAGAACCTCAATAGCGTGCTTCGTGATTCAAATATAAACGGACACGACTACATGCGCAATATAGTGCATTTGCCTGTTTTCCTTAATAGTCGTGGACTCAGCAATGCAAGAAAATTTCTTGTAACATCAACAACAAATGGGGACATTTCGTGCTCAGATGCTACAGGTAAAGGTCAAGGTCCTAAAGTAGTTGGGTTTGAAGTAGTTTTGAAGTTTTACACAATGTCTCTTATTACCTTGAAAAATACTGTTGTGTTTCACATCTCTTTAATACCACATGCAGTGGAACTTTGTAGAAATGGTGCTGTCTTGATACAGGGATGCAGGAAGATGCTGACAGAAGAGTTTCACAAAACAGCCTTGGGGAGATGACAAAACTGGGTAGCAAGACAGCCCTCAACAGACGGGTAAGATGCCATTTGCTTACATTAAATTAAATTTAATTAAATTAATTAATTTTTCCTAATGGCACCGGGGATTGAATCCAGGGCTTCATGTGTTCTAGGCAAGCACTCTACCACTGAGCGACATCTGCAGTGCGATTTGTTTTTGGCTGTATGTTTGTATTGTAGTCATTCAAGTAAAATAATTTGATGGCACCTAAGTCAGTTGGTAGAGCACTGCTTTGCAGTCCCTGAGATCCCAGATTTGATTCCCAGCACTGCAAAAATGGGAGAAGGATGTGGCAATCCACTCCCAAGGCAATCCCGAAGCAATCAGCCGTTGAAAACCCTATGAGGGTCACTGTGAGTTGGACATGACTTGAGGGCACCTAACAACAAGAACAAGAAGTAGTCTTTTGTAAATGTTACATTAAGCTCTTCAGATAAATATTAACATTGGATTCAGGTGTTTCAGGGAATTCCTGACCTTAGAGCTGTAACAAACTTAAATTGGGGAGGCGTTTCTGATCTCAGCCAGCCTGTTCTCAGCCCAAGTGTTGAACCAGGTCCTAGCTAAGTGAATCAAAATCTTGGAGTGGGATTTGAAAGCGCACTACACGATTTCATCCACCATATTCATTCCTGAGTAGGATCAGAGCATGCCTGTTGCCACCATATCTATGGGGGAGGAAGGTTTGTAGTGTGAGAAGACTTTTGGCTCTGTCTTCTTACTGCCTTCCTCCTTGCCTAATGTTTGCAGGATATGAACTCTTTCTAAACCCACAGGTGACTCCTAGTCCTTCCCAGCCACCTTGGGTTTCTTCTTCTCCCTGCCTGCCTCCATCTTGTTTATATGGAACAAGGACATATTCTGTATATCTCTCTACGTATGTATGAAAAAGGAAAAAATGAAGCTGGCACCATGGTGCATGCCTGTACTCTGAGCAACTTGGGACGTTGAGGCAAGAGGATTGCAAGTTTGAGGCCAGAGGTGGTCTCTGCACCTTAGCAAGACTCTGTGTCAAAACTAAGAGCATTTTTAAAAGGGGCTGGAGCTGCAGCTTAGTGGTAGAGGACTTGCCTAGCATGTGTTAGGCCCTGGGTTCATCCCCCAGGACTGCAAGGAAAAGAAAATAGATGTGTCTTTGACATTTGAATCTTTTGATTTTATGCCTCTACCCTTTAAAGGTATGGATGCAAAGTTAGCATGATGAATGACAGCTGATAGCACTAAATTCAGAGGAGTGTGTGCTTTGCCATTTTGAATTTCTTTCCTGGGAGTCTGGCCTCTTGGACGCCCTGTGGTTGTATCTACCATTCCCATGTATCAGGACCTTGGATAAGGACATGCTTTAGTTGCGCCTGATCTCCTCCTAGGAGATGAGATTTCTTATCCCACTGAATCCCTCAGAGTGCCTTTAATTTTTAGGAGTGGTGAAGCTAGTTAGAGTGGCTATACCCGTATTGTAATTGTTACACACTGTATTACAATAACCTAAAAATCAAAATGACGAATTGTTAAAGCCAGACGAATTGTTAAAGCTTATTTGCTTTATTATTTTAGGGTTCCTGTAAGTACTGAGTCTACATAGAGTTTGACAATAACTTTTTTTTTTTTTTTTTGAGATAGAGACTTGATGGGTATCCCCAGTTGGCCTGGAACTGGCTATGCAGACTAGACTGGCCTCAAACTCATGTCAGTCCTCCTGCCTCAGCCTCCTCCTGAGTGCTGGGATTACAGATGTGTACCACCGCACCTGGCCAAATATCATTTTCCTTATGCAATTCTGCTTATAATGTGAAAAGCCTTGAGCATTCTCTAATTGTACAACTATAAATCACAGTACTTCCAAAGCGAAACCATAGGATCTGATGCAGTTGCTGATACTACTTTATAATTGCTCTGTAAAATTTCTGCCTAGAGGTTGGTAAGCCTGCAGCTATAGCCCTGTGGCATCCGATCCCGTCAGATCTCGGAAGCTAAGCAGGGTCGGGCCTGGTTAGTACCTGGATGGGAGACCGCCTGGGAACACCCAGAAGCTGTAGGTTTGGGAGAAGGACCTGGCAACCCCCTCCCAAAAATCAATCTGCCATTGAAAACCCTATGAACAGCAGAGAAGCACTGACAATCCTGTTTCCCCTGTTGTACAGAGGGTCGCTATGAGTCGGATACCGACTCGACGGCACCTAACAACAACAACAAGAGGGTGGTAATGGTAACACTTTTATTAGTATATAACGTTTCTCTTTGACTAATACTGTGATTTTGTTGTTGTTGTCTTATGCATACGTTAACTTCTAAAGTACCGTATATTTTCACACTTACCGTGTATTTCCTCTTCCTGGTGGTTTTCTGTTGCAGGATACTTACCGCAGAAGGCAGATGCAAAGGACGATCACCCGGCAGATGTCCTTTGATCTCACCAAGTTGCTGGTTACCGAGGACTGGTTCAGTGACATCAGTCCTCAAACCATGAGAAGATTACTTAATATTGTTTCTGTCACAGGTGACTTTTGTTTCTTATTGTCTATGGTAGATGATAAGCTTTATTTTATTTTACTCTATGTATTATTTGATTTATATTTTTTGCAGTGCTAGGGATTGAAACCAGGGGCCATACACATGCTAGATGAGTATTCTAATACCCAGTCTGGATAATAAGCTTTAAAATTAACAAATCAATATAATTGTAAAAACAAAGGGATGTGCTGTGTTTATATGTTTACATTTCTGAATATCAGCTTTATTTATATAAAGTGGACTGATGAAGTTAGTATTACTTGATGATGAAAATCAGCCATTAGTTGTACAGTATTACTTTAATATTTGATGACTTTTAAATCTTTTACTTCATCTCTGTATATAAAGATAATTTTAGCTGGGTACCACGGTTGTGGTTAGGTGCCGTCGAGTTGAGTCCAACTCATAGCGACCCTATGTATAGCAGATTGAAACACTTCTCGATTCTGTGCCAGGCACACAATCTTATTTATATTTAAGCCCATTGTTGCAGACACTGTGTCAATCCATCTGGTGGAGGGTTTTCCTTTTTTACGTTGACCTGCCACTTTCTCACACATGGTGTCTTTCTCCAGGCACTGATCTCTCCTGACTACATGTCCGAAATATGTAAGATGCAGTCTGGCCATTCTTGCTTGCAAGGAACACTCTGGTTGCACTTCTTCTAGGACAGATCTGTTGGTTCTTCTGGCAGTCCATGGTATATTCAGTAGATGTCTCCAGCACCATAATTCAAAAGCATCAGCTCTTCTCCTGTCTCCCTTATTCAATGTCCAGCTTTCACAACCATATGATGTGACTGAAAATACCATGACATGAGTCAGACGCACCTTCGTCTTCAATGTGACATCTTTGCTTTTCAATACTCTAAAGAGATCTTTTGCCACAGCTTTTCCCAAAGCAATGTGTCTTTTGGTTACTTGACTGCTGCTTCCACAGGTGTTGATTATAGAGCCAAGCAAAGCAAAATCTTGGAAAACCTGAATCTTCTCTCCATTTATTGTGAAGTTGCATACTGGCCCAGCTGTAAGGATTTTTGTTTTATTGATGTTTAGTCGAAACCCGTATTGAAGGCTGTGATCTTTGATCATTATCAGTAAATGTTTCAAATCCTCTTCATTTTCAGCAAACAGAGTTGTGTCATCTGCATAACGCACGTTGTTAATGAGCCTTCCTCCAATCCTGATGCCACGTTCTTCCTCATAAAGTCCAGCTTCTCAGATTATTTGCTCAGCGTATACATTGAAGAGACAGGGTGAAAGGGTGCCATGGTACATGCATGCCTGTAATTGCAGTGACTTGAGAGGCTGAGGTGTGAGAACCATGAGTTTGAGGCCAGAGGCAGCTTGTGCAACTGAGACCCTATCTCACATAAAAAACAAAAAAGCAGCTGGAGGTGTGGCTCAGTGGTGAGCACTTGCCTAGTGTGTGTGAGGCCTTGGGTTCTACCATCCTGTAGTGAAAAAAAAGATAATTTTATGCTAATTTATATAACTGAGTTTAATTAACTTATAATTTAAAGTGTTGAAATTCAGATTTTACATACTTCTGTGTTTTAGCTTTCATATGATTTTTTGGAATAAGAATATTGACAACAGAATTGAGGATTATTCCCTTGTGACTGAATTTTTTGCATGGAATTCTGCTCTCCACTGTGTTAAGATTTGCTTACTAATTAGCATTAGGGCAGTCCCATAAATACTTGTGATTTATCTTGTAAGATATGTTTCTTCACATGGTATTGATTGGTGTTTTGTAACATCTCCTTTAAGATAGTTACACTGGAATCGGTATTTTTTTTGATAATTAAATCCCTGTAAACCAGGTCTCAATCTCACGATACTTGGTTATGTTTGACAATGGAACTATTTCATTATATTTTCAATGACATTTATGTACTCATTTAACAAATATGTGGAGAGTATCTACCTCATGTCAAGTATCAGTCTGGACTTTGTAGAAATTAAGCAGTGAACAAGGGTGAAGTCCCTGCCCATGCTGGGAAGATTGAAATTCGTAATGTCATGTAAGGATGCTGTTTTAGGTGCCCTTGAATCCTGTCCAACTCATAGCGACTCTCAGGGTTTTCAGTGGCTGTTTGTTTGGGGATTGCTTGGGGATTGCTTAGGGATTGGATTGCCAGGTCCCTCTCCCATTTTTGTGGTGCTGGAGGTCAAACCTGGGTCCTCAGAATGTGTGGAACAGTGCTCTACCAACTGAGCTAAACCCCAGCACCTGTGTAAACATAAGTGCCATGAAAAGAATACAGTGAAGTGGAGGTAGTGCTCTCCCCTCACCTGAAAATTGCAAGATTGGTTGGGCTCCATGATGCACACTAGAAATCTCAGAGACTTGGGAGTCGAGGCAGGAGGATCCCAAGTTCAATGCCAGAGGCAGCCTGCATAATTTACCGAGACCCTGTCTCAAGATAAAAGAGTAAAGAAAATGGGCCAAGGGTGTGGCTCAGTGGTAAAACGTCTGCAAAGCATGGATGAGGCTGGGGTTCAGTTACCAGATTGTCTCTTTGTCTCTTCCCTTCCCCAGAGCTTCTCTTGACTCTCTTCCTCCAGCTACTGGCCCTGATTCTCATACTGTTCTCTTTCTAATCTCTGTAACTGGACTCCAGTGCTCTTTTGTTCTCAGCAAGCCCTTCAGCAAGATTGCATTTTCCTGTGTTAAGGTCCAGTTGTCAGGACAACGTGTCAGTTCCTCCTCCATGAAATACTTTCGTCCTTTGGCTTCCAGAGTGCTGTGCTCACTGGATTTTCCTCCTACACACTAGTGCTTATTCTTCTTCTCTCCCTGCCCTTGGCCACAGTTTAGAGCACTCCTTTTCTATCTAGGCCAGCTCCCTAGTGATCCCGTTTGGACCTGAAGGCTTAAACATGATTTGTATGCCAAAGATGCACATCTAATAGTGTCTGATATATGTCTGACACTTAATAGGTCCAAAATTGAACTTTTGATTCTCTACCCCAAACTTCTCATAGTCTTTCCCGTTTCCTCCCCCCCAATAGAATTCTGTGTTTAACCCTGTTATGCCTTAAAAACAGTAACATTTTATATGCATCTGTATCAACACAAACAAGTTTAGCTTTTTACAGAGGAGAGAAATTGACTAATACAATGAATACAGTAACAGTCTGGCAGGAGGTGACAGCGACTGTTCAGTAAAACAGGGATCTCCAAGAGCAAACCACAGCAACAACTACAGAGGGTGCCAAAACTGTATACGCATTTTAAGTATTAAGATTGCAATACTCAATATATTACTGATAACAAAAGATGAATACAAGTCATGTTTGTCTTCTGCGAGTACAAAAGGTGCTCAAAGTGGTTACCTTTTAAATTCAGTTCAACTTCAGAAAGTAATCATCTCTTCAAATGTGAACACATTTTTTGGCTCCCCCAGTATATTGTGACTAAGAACCAACCCTGAGTAAATTACTGATACAAGAATTTCCAGGGAATGTTGTAAGCTAAGTCACTTTTCTTGCACTTTAGTAAATCTGTGCTTCTTAGGTTAAGTTGTTCAGGTGTGCTCACTGATTTCCACAAGGTCGATTGGTTTATAAACTAAACTTTGTTGACAATGATTAATGCTGGCTTCTCTGAGAGACCTTTGGACATATACCGTCCACTGGTGGGTTTACTGGTCATCTTCCCCCCTCTTATCTGTAGGTATGTACTTGGACACATCGCCTACTCCTATTTTCTTTACAGAAAGTTGTGAGGTCCCATCTCCTGTGAGCTCAGCGTTCCCCTGTTCTGTTTTGTGGGAGCCTGTAACACTAGACATGTCCCATCCATGGTGTTGGCGTGGTCTCTGCTTGGTGTTGTTCGAGAGTCTTTCCTCCATATCCATCCTGCTGTTGTCTCTGACAGTTAAGAAGTCATTGTCCCGAGGTGAAGAATCACTTTCTGAATGATTAGCTGGTAGTGTTTCTGCTCTCTGATTGGTAAGAAATGACTACCTAGATGGTCATTCCAAATCCTTTTTTCTTTTTTTCTTTTTTTTTTGGTGGGGGGGCACTACGGGTTGGAGCCCAGGGCCTCACACCTACTTTGCAAGTGCTCTGCCACTGACCTGCACTCCCAGCGTATTTTTTACACGTTTTATTTTGAGACAGCGTCTTGCTAAGTTATGCATGCTGCTTCCGGCTTGGGATTTATGAACCTCCTTCCTCCACCTCCTGAATCAAGATTACAGTTGTGCATAAAAATTTCTTGATAGAGGGATGATCCTAAACCTTTGTATTACATATCTTTCATCCTTCAGAAACTTTTAGAAGCCCTGCAGAGGCGTAGTAGTGTGCTGCAGTACAGGCATGAAGTTTATCCATCATCCTTTTTTTCCCCACTTTTTTTTATTAGTATTTTCCATCATCCTTTTTGCTTCAGTCCAGTTGTTGATCCGTGACTCCAGTTTCATATTCCTTATTCTTCACGTCAAGAGCAACCAAACTGTCCCTAAACACTAGTTTCCGTCTACTGCAAGGCAGCATCTGGAGCTGAGTTACTTAACGCCACTCATCTGAAACAGCCACAGATCCATCCTTGCAGTCAGGGTCAGTTTCTTTGATTGTTTTCTTGATTCCAGACATGGTGACATTCAGTTCTTCCTCCTCCTGCAGTTTGCCATTGCAGCGTGGGTGCCATCAGGCCCTGGGGAGGGAAGGGAGTGGTAAAGCCTGCCTCATCACGAGGCCCAGCAGCTCCCTAGCTGTAGAAGCACCATTCTCATCTGTTTGTCCAACTATTGTTTCCAGATACCTGAGGGAAAAAAAAGAAAAAAAAACACTTGATATTTTTCTTTCATAATCTACCTCCAATCTATCAGTTAAGTCTATAGCTCTATCATCAGTCTAGATCCAAGTCCAACCATTTCTCTCCATTTGTAGCACTCTGCCCTTATCTGACACATTGTCCTATCTCACCTATATTAATTATCACAGCAACTGAATCCTTGCTCCCTTTGAAGAGGTCTCCCTGCTTCTGTCATTTTCTCTCTGATTTATTCACCGATACAGCAGTCACAATGATCCTTTGACATTAGAATCTGCTCATGTTGTTCCACTGCTCGAAACCCTGCAATAGCCGGGCGCGGTGGTACACGGTTTGGGAGGTGGAGGCAGGAGGATCGCAAGTTCGAGACCAGAGGCAGTCTGCGTAAGTTAGTGAGACCCTGTCTCAAAAAGTAAAAGAAAAAATGGGCTGGGACATAGCTCAGTGGTCCAGCCCTTGCAAAGCATGCAGGCGCAAGGCACTGGGTTCAACCCCCAGTACCATAAAACAAAACAAAACAAAACAACCCTGCAATAGTCCCCACTTTGCTGATAGTTAACAACTAAGTCCTTACAGTTTCTTACAAGACTGTTTATGCTCTGTCTCTCTCTCTTTCCCCTCTGACCTCATCTCCTACTTCCCTCCTCATTTATCCCTTATTGACTTCCTTGTTGTTCCCCAGAATGCCAGGCTTGCTCCCTACTAATGGCTTGTGCAATTTTTGTTTCCTCTGTCTGTAGTGATTATTCTTTAAATATGGGCACAGTGGGTTTTCTCACTTCTTTAAAGTCTTTGCTTGAATGGCAGCTTTTCAGTGAGACTTTCATCATATACTGTCTTACATAAAATGACATCTCCTTTCTGGGTATTTCCTGCTTTACCCCTTCCCTGCTTTATTTCACTCCACAGAGCAGCCCACACTTTAATACACTCTGTCACTTACTGTGGGGCTGGGTTTTATCTCAGTGGGCAGAGGGCTTGCTCTTCACTCTCGGAGGCCCTGGGTTCGATCCCAAGCACTGCAAAGATGGGAGAAGGACGTAGCAGCCCACTCCCAAAAAATACTGAAACAATCAAGCATTGAAAACTGCGAACAGCAGAGAAGCCCTGACGTAGTGCCGGGCATGGCGCAGTGTTGGGGAGTGTTTTGTTCTGTTGTACACAGGGTCCCTAAGAGTCAGACCTGACCCCACGCCATGGAGCAGCATCATCATCATCTACTTTGCTTTCTTCTCTATCTCCCCTCAGTAGAACGTGAAACCCACCTGGCAAGGATTTCTGTTTGTCTTATTTGTTTCCTCAGTACCCAGAAAAACATCAGAGATAGTGTTGTAAATGAGTTTGTTGTTGTTAGGTGCCACTGAGTTGTGTCCGACTCATAGTGACCCTCATAGGGTTTTCAATGGCTGACTGTTGCAGGATTGCCTGGGGAGTGGGTTGCCACATCCTTCTCCCATTTTTGTGGTGCTGGGAATCGAACTCGGGACCTCAGAGACTGCAGAGCAGTGCTCTACCAACTGAGCCAAATCCCAGCCAGAAATGAGTAGGAGACCTGAATGAAGTAGTACTCTAGTTTTATGCACTTCTTGAGAAAAGTATTCTAAGCGGAGGAAGCAGCAAGTGTAAAGGCCCTGAGGTGGGGGTCCAGGAACAGCTGGAGGCCAGCTTGGTTGGAGTTTGGGAGGAGAAGAGTAGTAGAATTGATGTCACAGAGATAATCAGTGGCCAGTTGATTTGGGAAGGATTTTGGATTACATGTAGTCATCTTCAGGCACTTCCTTTCTTAACTAATTATTTGTTGTTGGATGCCATCGAATCAGATCTGACTTATAGCAACCCTATATACAGCGCAACAAAACATTACCCAGCACTGTACCATGCACACGATCTTTTAATGTTTGAGCCCAACGTTGCAGGCACTGTATCTCATGTTGAATCATGCCAAATCGGCAAAAGGAGATCCCAGGGCTTTACTCCATTCCCATCATTGAGGTTGACTCTACTTTGAGGAGGCGACTCCTCCCAGCCATCTTCTGAGTGCCTCCCAGCCTGGGGAGCTCATTCTCCTGCACTATATTTGACAGCGCCTCTCCGCTATTCCTAGGGTTTTCAATGGCCAGTTGTTCTGGGAGTGGGCTGCCAGGTCCTTCTCCCCAGTCTGTCTTAGTCTGGAGGCTCAGCTGAAGCCTGTTCACCATGGGTGACCCTGCTGGTATCTGAAATACCAGTGGCATACCTTTAAGCATCACAGCAATATGCAAGTCCCCACAGCAAGACAAGTTGCTGACAGACTCGTGGGATAACTAATAATGTTGTTAGGTGCCATCAAGTCCGTGTCCAACTCATAATGACCCTATGTACACAGGTGGAACACTATTGTCAGTGCCTCTGAGCTCCTCATAGGGTTTTCAGTGGCTGACTGGTTTTTGGGAGTGGGTTGCCAGGTCCTTCTCACAAGCCTACAACACCTGGTGTTTCCAGGTGGTCTCCCAGACCCAACCATACCCAACCCTGCTTAACTTCCAAGATCTGATGGGATTGGATGCTGCATTGGTACGGCTTCAGGCAGAAGTGTTGCCCAGGCTGTCCTCAAACTTGTGATCCTCCTCATCCTGTGCAGCTCATTGATTACTGGCTTGTGCCACCACCAGTAATAGGATAGATAAATTTTTTACACAGGATATTCAGTTTTATTCACTCTTCCTTTGCAAATAATTTTGCAGTTCTGTGTATCTGCCAGTTCCTTTACGACTTGGCACTTGTTTCTCCCTTTCGTTTCTGATTCCTTCCTTGCCTCTGCCCTCCTTTCCCAGGCTAACTCCTACTTGTTCTTGGTGTCTCTGCTCTGGGTGTTACATCGGGAGGGAAGCCTCCCTTTAGCTCCTGAACGGTTGCCCAGCTTTTGTTCTCACTGGTGGTATGGGAGGGGTGCATCACCAGCATAGCCCTTCTCTCGTTGTTTTGTGCTTGTCTTTTTATTTCTTCATCTCTCTCAACACAGTCTTGAGTTTTTCCAGGGTGCAGACTGTCTTCCATCTCTGTCATCAGTAAGTAACATACTGAATGAGTCAACTTTTAAAAACTCAATAAAGCAACTGTAGGTAGACGTGAGGCATTCACTGCCTTCCCCCAAGCTATTACTTTGAGGATCAGACCCAGTGATTGTGAGATGAAGTTACATATGTATGTTGTTTTAACCTATGACCCATACACTTGTTCTAATTTTCTTCAGTTTCAATTTGAACTTGCATATGAGAAGTTGATGGTTTGATCCACAATCAGCACCTGGTCTCGTTTTGACATTTGGTATAGAGCTTTTCCATCGTTCTTTTCCACAGATGTAGTCAATTTGGTTCCTGTATGTTCCATCTGAGGAAGTCCATGTGTATAGTTGCCATTTATGCTGGTGAAAAAATGTATTTGCAATGAAAAGGTCATTGTTCTGACAAAATTCTGTCATGCAATCTCCAGCATTGTTTCTATCACTAAGGCCATAATTTCCAACTACTGAGCTGGAGACGTCTATTGAATATACCATGGACTGCCAAAAGAACCAGCAGATCTGTCCTAGAAGAAGTGTAACCAGAGTGCTCCTTGGAAGCAAGGATGTCTAGACTGTGTCTTATGTATTTTGGACATACATCAGGAAGGACCTATCCCTGGAGAAAGGCATCATGTTTGGAAGAGTGGTGGGTCAATGAAAAAAAGGAAAACTCCCCACCAGATGGATTGACACAATGTCTGCAACAATGGGCTTAAACATAAATAAGATCATGTGCCTAGCACACAATTGGGGAGTGTTTCGTCCACTATACATAAGGTTGCTATGAGTCAGATTTGACTTGACGGCACCTAACAACAACAACACCACCCTACGTGAATTTTTATCTTTAAAATTTGGGTTTTAGAAACTATATAAATATTAGAGTTGAATTTATAGTATAACCAAATGCCAAATTAAGGAAGGGTAAGTTAAATTATTTGTGAATATATTGAATGTCCTGCTTGACATAATATTACACATCCCCTTAATTTTAAAATGTTTTTTTATTCTTTAAAGGGCGACTATTGAGAGCCAATCAGATTAGCTTTAACTGGGACAGGCTTGCTAGCTGGATCAACCTGACTGAGCAGTGGCCATACCGGACTTCATGGCTCATATTATATTTGGAAGAGACTGAAGGTGTTCCGGATCAAATGACATTAAAAACCATCTATGAAAGGTACTTTACTTGACATTTATGAGTTTAACTTTATCTTGAGTTGAGTTTTCAAAACAAAAACACTTATAAAGCAAACTAAATATAAAATGAGTAAAGTATACTTTTGCTTTCAACTAATCATTCTCATTAATTCCATTATAATTTTGAAGTTGCATTATCACAGGTATATATTCTTTCATGTAAGATCTACAGCTTTATTCTTATAGGCTCTTTTCCAGGTGTACAAAGTTTTAAGAGTTACTAGTTTTTTATCAAATTCACAAATAAAGTTATAATGCTGTTTGTTCACTAGAACACTTCAGTCCCTTCAAAAGTTTCAGTTCCTATCCTAAATAAACTATTTCTTAGAAAAAAGACAATCCAAAGGAACCACAGTTTTATAAAATTGAGTATAAATTTACATTTAAAATGTAAATGAAATGTTAAACCTAACAAAATATTTAGTGTATAGTCCTTTATTAAAGTTTTTAAGAATTCAAATAATTTTTATTCCCTAGGAGTACTGTCAGCATATAGTTTTCCAAATTTTCTTATCTCCACTTTGTATATACATATTTAATGTTTTCCAGGTAAATAACTGATTTTAAAATTGCAGAGAGTTGTTGTAGTGTTCATCCACGGTTTGAGGTCTTCTAGGTTTTGGTGTTTCTTTTATGCTAACTTATGTCATCGGTTGAAACCTGGCTTGCTGTATCCAGTAGGTGCTCCAGTAGATGTGGTGATTCATAATCACCATGGGCCTATCAGGAAGTGGGCCATGGCACACACCTGTAATCCCAGCAACTCAGGAGGCTGAGGCAGGAGGATCATGAGTTTAAGGCCAGAAGTAGCCTGTGTAACTTAGTGAGACCCTGTCTCAAAATATAAAATTAAAAAGGGGCTGAGGTGAGGCTCAGTAGTTAGAGCATAGCCTAGCATGCAGAGGCTATGGGTTAACTCCCCAGTACTAGAGGGACAAAAAGTAGGACCCAATTGCATGTGGTCTTCGATCTTTTAGAAATCATCTTATTATAAGATCCATGGGTGGTTTTTCCTTTGATTTTGTAATAAAATGCTAAGCCTTCTTTCCTGAGTCAATGTGTCTATGGTAACATAAGTGCTGTGTAATTGTGAAAGCTTGCTAGATGAGCAGAGTTATTAAACAGCTAAAACTTAACATTTAGAAAGTTTTATTGCTTAGTAATAATTTATCCCAATCATGGGATTTATTTTTCACAAAGTCTGTTATACATAAAACCCTATTTAACATGAGCAAGAAGTCATTTGACATTCTCTCTTATCCTTAAGAAATTCTTCTTGTTATTTTTATATCAATAAAAATAACCAGAGAAGAGGATAAACCTTCATTTAAGGATGGTGTGTTGGATCTGAGGTCAGAAAAACTCAAGGTACCGTGGAGGGATGGCTTAAGAAGTGGTATCAGAACTAATTTAGGCTGCTTTTGACTCTTAGACTGTCTGACTCAGTCATGTTCCAAGTGGTGAGAAATTGAAAACTTGGCAAGAGGAAAGCTGGGTGTCTGCCAGGGTCCTTTAAGGAGGCTGGGTTGCTTGGCAGTCCTCTCGTTTTTTCTTTATCCCAGACCCTCTGCCTGGTCCCTTATGTATTCTTAAATCTTTATAGAGCTTAGAGAGGTAGCATGTCATTAATAAGGAAAATTGAGGTTCATAAAGTTTAAGTAACTTCCCAAAGTCACTCAGCTCTTCCGTAGCAGAGCTAGTATTTCAATTCCAGTCTCCCAGACTGCATATATTACGTATGTGCCTATCAGTGTTCTATGAGGTATGAACACAAAGGAGGTGAATATTTAAAGAAGAAACTCCTATAGTAACAGACAGATGGCCATTAGTCCCCTCAGAACACTACCCCTGGCGATGAACCTATTTACCTCATCGTTCTTGCCATTTTCCGAAGCAATTCTGAAAGTCCTCTTTCATGAGTAATACGTTTTTTAATTTTAAACTTTCACTGTATTTTTAAGTCACATAGCATAAGCCCTTTACAATGTAACTATTTTTATTCTCATCGTTTTGTGGTAGGTACTGTTGTTATTTTCATTCCGCATGTAATAAAACTGAAGCCCAGAGAAGGCAAGTCACTTGCTGAAGGTCTCACAGCCGGTTCATGCTACAGTTGGGATTTGAAGCGATGCACTTAGGCTCCGGAGTCCGTGCTTTTATGTGTGCTGGATGGCCGTTCATTATGTCCTCATAGCGTGGAGACTTACTCAAGCCAGAGTGCTATCAGAAACCTGCAAGCAACTGAGATATTTTTAGGCTAGGTGCAGTGGCGCGTGCCTGTAATCCCAGCAATTTGGAAGGCAGAGGCAGGAGAACCGCAGGCTTGAGGCCAGAGGAAGCCTGTGTACCTTAGTGAGACCATCTCTAGATCAAATATTAAGAAAAAGGGGGCCTCGGGTGCAGCCAGGGCAGTGGGTATGCAAAAGTGATGTAGTGCGGGGCCGCGGGTTCAGTCTCCTAGGACCGCAAAAAAAAAGATTTTATCATGGAGTTAAGGGGCTGCAAATTTTGTGTTCTCATTTCTTTCTATAATATTGAAAGTTAGGATAGTTAATAGATGAGAAATGTTTTTATAAGGCAGACATTTCTATCTTTTTTTGCAGCTTTTTCTTTGCCAGTTTTCCCTGCTTGAAGTGAGCAATTGCTTATTACCTTTTCCTATCGCCCTCCTTCCTTCCTTTTTTTCTTTTTGAAACAGTACATCAGTCATGTTAGTCTGTGGTTTTGTTACAGAGTAATATGTTTCCTTGTCTTCTTTTTTTTTTTTTTTTTTTTTTTTTTTTTTTTTTTTTTTTTTTTTTTTTTTTTTTTTTTTTTTTTTTTTTTTTTTTTTTTTTTTTTTTTTTTTTTTTTTTTTTTTTTTTTTTTTTTTTTTTTTTTTTTTTTTGTGCTACTGGGGGTTGAACCCAGGGCCTTGCACCTGCATGCTTTGCAAGTGCTGGACCATGGAGCTGCATGCCCGGCCCCTTTTTTTCTTTTTACTTTTTGAGACAGGGTCTCGCTAAGTTACGCAGACTACCTCTGGCCTCGAACTTGCGTTCCTCCTGCCTCTGCCTCCCCAGCCATTGGGATTACAGGCGTGCGCCTCTGTGCCCGGCTCCTTGCATGGAAGCGTGCTGAGTCTCAGATGGTGGACACGTGGACCAGCAGCTCACATTTCGAGGACTGTGCATGGGGTTCCAGGAGCTGCCCCTCTGCACGCTCCGTAACAAGGATGGGAAGGGTGGAAAAAAGTTCTCAGGAGATAGCAGCAGGAGAGATGTGAAATAAAGCAGAGATTCGAAAGGCTTTCCAAAGCGATTAGTATTTCAGGTCAATCTCATGAAAAATATTAAGCCTCTGTTGTTTGCAGGTCCTCTTAGATGCTGGAGATGTTATCGTTTGGATATAGTATGGTTCCAGAAATTAAAAAAAAAAAGTGTGTGTGTGTGTGTGTGTGTGTGTATGTATGTGTTTACGTATTCATTTATTTCTGTAGTGCTGGGGATGGAACACAGGACATCACCCACGGTAGACATGTACTCTACCACTGAGCTCCATCCCCAGCCCGACTTGTCTTTCCTTAAAGAAGCTAAGATAAGTAGGTGTTAGAGGCCGAATTGCTTCCCTTGACTTTTCTTTGCTCACTCTAGTTAATTTCCTTCATTAACCCGCGTTTAGTGTGACTTTTCACTGAGGCTTACGTAGTTGTTCTTTATGCTTTTGTGTCTTGCAGTGGCCATCCAGGGAGGTGGGGTGAATAGAGAGACAACTATAAACGCGTGCTTTATACCCTTGAAGGACATGTTTTTTGATTAATTTTTTCTATTTGAAAATACTTTCAAGCTTACAGAAGACATTCCAAGAATAAGAATAGTACAGAGAGCACCCATATACCTACCCTCCTCCAGATTCATGTCCTGTTGACACGTACATGATTTACTTTGCTATTTGCGCTCAGACTGTCTCAGTGTATATTATGTATCTCTATCTGCACAGTCATACGCACAAGTGAGCACATCTCTTTCAAAAGTTCTTTGAGGAGAAATTATATATAGCATATTGTTGTGATTAACAGTACAACATATATATTTGAAGTAACTAGAGGAAAACAAATATAAGATGGCTTATCAACCAGTTAAGTTTTATCAGTGTCAAGCTAAGTTGTTGCTTTCTAGATAAGACACTTCTGAGTCTAAAACACTGTACTTTGCCTATAGAAAATTGCCTGGCTTTTTAAAAAAACCTTTGTTAATTTTTTAAGAGAGGAAAGATTTATTTTGGCTCATCGTTTCAGAGGTTTTAGTCCATCGTGAGGCGAGGGCATGGTGGAGCAGAAGCGCCCTCCCGTCATGGTGGCCAGGAAGAGACGAGGACACCTGCGCTAGAGAACCTTCTCCTTTCATCTTTTATTCCACGTGGTTCCCCCAGCCTGTGGGATGGGGCTGCCTACACTGAGGGCAGGTCTTTCCCACTTGGTTACTCCTTTCTGGAAAAACCTTCGCAGATACACCCAGAGTGCACTTTGCTAATCGCCTAGGTGCTTCTCAGTCTAATCGAGTTGACAGTCACGATCAACCGTCACAAGTCCACTCCTTGTCGATCTGACACCCAAACCAAATGCCTCTCCTTATAACATAACATTCCACCGCAGGCCCCTAAAAGGCTCATGTCCATATCATGGTGCAAAGTGCATTCAGTTCATCTCTCAGATTCCCCCAAATCTCAACAGTTTCAGCATCACTCAAAAGTCCAACGTCAAGGTCTCTACTGAGACTCACAGCGGACTCTTAGCTAGGAGCCCCTGTAAAAATAAAAAAGAAAATTTACATACTTATAAAATGCAATGGCAACAAATAAACTTTTCCCTTCCAAATAGGAAGATTGGGAATATAGACAGGAGGCATTGGACCAAAGCAAGACCAAAACCCAGCAGGTGTTTTTGAGATGCTGCTTTTTGGAAAAATAACCGTGTGCCTACAAGTACAAAGAATAATTGTAGAGAGGTCAACAAAGAGAAAAAGACAGTATAGAAAGCAATCTTAGAGAATTTACAAGGATTTGACTTAAAATAATTAAATCAGGTGATTTGGAATGAAAAACTATAGAAATACAGTTTGATCAACATACTGAAAATCCACGTATTGGAGGATGTTAGAAGAATTTAGATGACTAGTCAGAGTTAACTATAGTTGAATTCTTTGATGCTTGTCATTTAAATAATAAAAAAGTTTAATTTACAGCCGGCAAAAACATCAGTATAGAATTGATATTTATTTTATTAAAGAAATCTGATTTGGTAAAAACAATCAGAAAATAGTATTTTTAACGCTAGTAGTAAAATTTATTTTTTAATCCATAAAAAGCTTCATTTATTTTTATAGCAATTTGATGACACATCTGCTTGCTTTATGCAGCTGAAAAAGAAAATGTTGGTTCTTGGTGTTTAGTAAAATTGCTTTGTGAAATTATTTTCTAAATTGTTCAACTTTTAACAAATGACATTTGATACTAACACTGGAAAGCAATTTCAGCTAATTAAGTAGATACGTGTATAAACCATTGGAACATTAAGATGACATACTGTTCATTCAAGATTATTTTAATTGGTACAATTATTGTAATTTTCTTGCAATTATGTGTTGAGCTAAAAGCTTTTGTCTAGATCATTTGAGGGTTTTTTTGTTAACATACATTTAGTAAAAAGAGAATAAAAAACTGAAGATAAAGATCTTTATCTACTTTTTATTACAGTATTTTAAACATTCATTGAGATATTTTAGTATAAAAGTTTATTTCTGATATTTTAAGCATTTTAAGCAATGATAGAGGTTCTTAAAAGATCGATTTAAGTAGTTTTAATGAAGAAAATGTTTCAAACTTCTGTTTTGACACTGCTCAAACGATCTTTTACTAAGAATGATGTGGTCAGAATAATTTTGTGTAAAAGATAACATTATACTTCATTTTAATGCTCTTTTGGTTTCATTAAAAATAATTGAACAAGTTTTGAGGGAACTTAAGAATGATAACCATTTTTGCTTTCACTGAAGTAGCCACTTGCTGAATAGATACTCTGGATACTTATTTATGACCTTCTTAGACCTATCTGATATCTTTAAATTATGCAGACATATCTCGTAAATGAATATTATGTCTTCTGATACGCCTTTTTTTTTTTCTTTCTGGTACTGTGTGTTGAACCCAGGGCCTCGCGCTTGCATGCTCTGCAAGTGCTGGACCACTGACCTGCACCCCCCAGCCCATTTTTTTACCTTCCGAAACAGGGTCTCACTAAGTTATGCAGACTGCCTCTGCTCTCAAACTTGCGATTCTCCTGTCTCTGCCTCCCAAGCCGCTGGGATTATAGGCGTGCGCCACCACGCCTGGCTGATAGGCCTTCTTGATAGTGGATGAATATTTTCTTAGGCTTAATCTGATTGCTTCCAGTCACTTCGTACCTCCCTCAGCTCTTGCTGACCTCCCTCTCCATCCCTTCCCATCCACTTCCACCCTCCATCATTTGCAGTGGGTCCTGCACAGGCTGGCTTCTTTTGCATGTGGACTTAAATTATGGATTTGAATAACCTGAAAAATTGGAAACTAGTTTAGATTTGTGGAGCTGTTTCATCGGACGGGAGTACAAACCACATCCTTTGCACTGATACTTTTTCCTCTTTGTTTAGATTTTGAGATATTAGAGATATTTATTCCAAACATTGTTTCATGCATGCTGTTTAGGTGTTTTATACGTGTAGCTTAGAATGTTACTGAAATACTATATTCTTGATATGGTAGAACTTCTTACAGTTATTGATGTTGTTATCATTCACAATTTATTAAATTACTGTCTTGTATATAATTATTTCTATCATTAGTCCTCAAACATACTTGCCCTAAATGCAGATAATTCATCAATACTTTTTTTCTTTTTTTCTTTTCTCTTTCTTTCTTTCTTTTTTTTTAAGAAACAGCTGTACCCATGATTATTGCAGCACTATTCATGATAGCCAGATTATGGAACCAGCCTAAGAACCTGTCAACAGATGAATATATGAATATGGTATATACACACAACAGAATTTTACTCAGCCAAAAAGAATGAAATTATGTCATTTTCAGGAAAATGGATAGCACTAGATAGACATCATTGTTGTTGTTAGGTGCCGTCGAGTCGGTATCCGACTCATAGCGACCCTCTGTACAACAGGGGAAACAATATTGTCAGTGCTTCTCTGCTGTGCATAGGGTTTTCAATGGCAGATTGATTTTTGGGAGGGGGTTGCCAGGTCCTTCTCCCAAGCCTACAGCTTCTGGTGTTCCCAGGTACTAACCAGGCCTGACCCTACTTAGCTTCCAAGATCTGATGGGATCGGATGCCACAGGGCTATAGCTGTAGGCTAGACATCATTATGTTAGGTGAAATAAGTCAGACAGATATCACGTTTTCACTCATGTGGAAGCTAGAGGGGGGAAAAGAAGACTTGAAACTAAAAGAGAAAGTTGTAGGGATATAGATAGAGAAGGGGAAAGGAGGGAGGGGAGATAATAAAGAGTAACAGAAGAGGTGAATGTGCTGAAAGTGCATTATATATACATGGAAATCTCATCACGAAACCCCTTTGGACAATGTAAATATACACTAAGAACAAAAACGGAGAGACGGCCCAATTTAGTTCTTTGCAAAATAACAAGATGATTCTTCATCTAGGAGAGGAAAGTGAGCAGATTTGTACTGAAACAGAGATTATATAGCTACAGTAGAAATTATACTGTGTTGTTGTTAGATGCCATGGAGTCAGTCTGACTCATAACGACCCTATGCACAACAGAAAGAAACACTACTGGACACTCTACCATGCCTGGCACTATATCAGTGTTTCCCTGCTATTCACAGGGGTTTCGATGGTTGATTGTTTTGAGTGTAGGCTCCCAGGTCCTTCTCCCAAGCCTACGGCACCCAATAATCCAAGGCAGTTTCCCATTCAAGTACTAACCAGGCCCAACCCTGATTAGCTTCTGAGAACTGACAGGATTAGATGCCAGGGAGGTGTGGCTGTAGGTAGAAATCATACTTTAAATAGAAATAAATAATAATAGTGTACTTGTCAAGTTTAATGTAATAAGTGAGCCTGCAAACCATGGACAGAGATACCTATAATCAGATATGATTTTGACAAATATGTGTTTTTGGTTTCCCATTATTTATAATCATTGTTTGGATGGAAATTAATTGGAAAATATAAGTTCCTAAAGATAAATGAAGATGAAGGGCCAAATTTTTATTTATTTATTTATTTATTTATCTATTTATCTATCTACCTACCTATGTTTGTGCAGTACGTGGGCGTTGAACTCAGGGTCTAGTGCATGCTAGGCAGCTGCTCTTCCACTGAACTGCACCCGCAGCCCTCTTTTATTTTTTGAGACAGCAGGCTGCCTCTGGCCTTCCACCTGTGATCCTCCTGCCTCAGCCTTCTGAGTCGCTGCAATTACAGGCACGCACAAGTGCACCGAGCTAAAGGGCAGAATTTTTAAAGTATATTTTGATGTGCCTGCAAATCATACTTAGTATTGTTATTTGGACTTAGTATTGTTATTTGGAGAAAAAAAGATTAAACTAAACATGTTTGTTCTTGAGTTTATCTTATTTTTATATTTTCTACTTTACTTGTTTTGTTGTTGCTACCAGATTTGTAGAAGCACCCAAACGTGTGAGAGAAATTAATGGGACAAAGCTTACAGTTCATCCATTTATTAAGAGAATAGTTCTTGAGCACCTGTTTATGGACAAGCACTGTTAGGATATATCCATGAACAAAACTGGCAAAAATCCTTACCCTAGGGAGCCTTGCACTCCAGCAGGGAGTGATGGGCAATAAATAATATATATAATACATAATTAGGCTGGGATTTAGCTCAGTTGGTAGAGCGCTGTGCTGCAGTCTCTGAGGTCCCTAGTTCAATTCCCAGCACCGCAAAAATGGGAGAAAGGCCTGGCAATCCACTCCCAAGGCAATCCTGAAATAGTCAGCCATTGAAAACCCTTTGAGGGTCGCTATGAGTCAGCTACCGACTCGATGGCACCTAACAACAACATAATACATAATTAACACGTTCAAAGCAACAAACCCTAAGGAAGGAATGAGAAGACATGGGGAGCTGAGTAGTAGTGCAGGTTCCACCTTGAATAAATGGGTCAGGATAGTCCCCATTGAGGAGGGAGGTGTTGAGCAAAGGCAGAATGCCGGGCAGAATTCTAGGAAAGCATTTCCTAGCAGAGGGAATGGTTTGGACAAAGTTCCTAAGGCCAGAGAGCACCTGGAATCATCACTGGAGGAACAGCAATAGCAAGGGAGCTGGAGTGTGAGGGCAGGGAGTAAGAGGACCCACCTGGCAAGTCAGGGGTGTGGGTTCATGGACCATTTGTAGGAGGACCACTGTAAGGACTTTGGTTTTACTCCGAGTGAGAAGAAGATCCATTGTAGGGCCCTGAGAAAGTTGTGTCCATTTCCTTACTGTGCTAGTGCCTGTTGTTTGGCTGTACAAACTTGGCCTGAGGTGGGGAACCCTGTTGATTTAGGGAAGTATATTTGTGAATCCTGTGCTGGGAAGGGATGGGGTGAATCGGGGTAGGAAAATGAAGACAAATGAGAAGGGCAGAAAGGAGTTGGCCAGTTACCCCACAGGAGGGTGGAATGTGAGAGAGAAATGGCACGTGGTGGCACTCCATGACAGTGCTGAAAGAGATCGCGTGGTTACGCTAAACACTGATGCAAATTTATAGGACCAGTCTCTCTGTGTATCTGTTGTGTGTGTTTCTTGTATCTCACTTCATTCTTCATTTCCTAATAAAATGATGGATTTAGAGCTTAGCTTTGGGGCCAGTTTTTAAAATTGCCTAGCTTCCTTATAGCTTCCTTATAGCCTTATAGCATGGTCTGTACCCCTGGTGTTTAAACCCATAATTGAGATGAATGGAAGGGGGTTTCTGTATTATGGAGGCCCTCTAGGGGTAGGAGGGCTGGGATTTAGCTCAGTTGGTAGAGCGCTGCGCTGCAGTCTCTGAGGTCCCGAGTTCAATTCCCAGTACCACAGAAATGGGAGAAGGGCCTGGCAATCCACTCCCAAGGTAATCCCGAAACAATCAGCCATTGAAAACCCTATGAGGGTCGCTATGAGTTGGATACTGACTCGAAGGCACCTAACAACAACAACTAGGGGTAGGAAGGGGGCTGGGCTTTAGTTGAGTTGGTGGGGTGCTGTGCAGCACTGTCTGAGGCTCTGGGTTTGATCCCCAGCACTGCAAAAGTGGGAGGATGATGTGGCAGCCCACTCCTGAAAACAATCTCAAAACAGCCAGCCATTGAGAACCCTATGAGGGTGGCTCTGAGTTGGACCTGAGTTGACGGCACCTGACAACATATGTTGTTGTTGTTGTTGTTAGGTGCCGTCAAGTCGGTATCTGACTCATAGCGACCCTCATAGGGTTTTCAATGGCTGATTGTTTCGGAATTGCCTTGGGAGTGGGTTGCCAGGTCCTTCTCCCATTTTTGCAGTGCTGGGAATTGAACTCAGGACCTCAGAGACTGCAGCACAGCGCTCTACCAACTGAGCTAAATCCCAGCCCAACAACATATAGTGTATACTTATATTTTGGGGCTGGGGTTCGGCTCAGTCGGTAGAGTGCTGCTCTGCGCTCTCCCAGGCCCTGGGTTCCGTCCCCAGCACCACAAAAACAGGAGAAGGACGTGGCAATCACTCACAAAACAATCCTGAAAACTGCTGTTGAAAACCCTATGAGGGTCACTGTGAGTCGGACCCAACTCAACAGGACCTAAAAACAACCAAGGGGTAGGAAGATGCCATAGGCAGTTAGAACAAGTAGTGATTTGCTTTTGGACTGACAGTGAATGTGATTTACTAGTGATCAAATGATGAACCTTGCGTGGCACATTGGGCTCTAAGAACGAAGGGGACTAATTGGTCAGAATTCTCGATGCGGGAGTCAGGTTGATCCTGGAGTTTCAGGCATCCTTGTGATTCCTCAGCCGCTTGTCTTCTCGCTTTTACTTTTCACCTTTGCGCGCGCTCTTCTGTCTCGCCCAGCCTTCCCTTTCTCCCACTTCGCTCTTCTGGCCTCATCTTTTTTTTTTTTCCCCCCCAGTACTAGGGATTGAACTAGGGATTGAACCTAGGGCTTTGTAAGGCCCTACCACTGGGCTGCACCCCCAGCCCATTTTTTACTTTATATTTAGAGGCAGGGTCTCACTAAATTCCACAGCCAGCCTCTAGCCTTGAACCTGCGATCCTCCTGCCTCCACCTCCCAAGTTGGTGGGATTACAGACATGAGCCACCATGCCCACCTTTGGTCTCATGTTCACTAGCACTGCCTCAGGAAGCCTTTTGTAACCAGGCACCCCATTTCCAGGATTTTCCTAGATATATCCGTCATGTACTGGTGTGGTCCTTCATGGTGCTTGCCATAGGGACCCTGATTAAGACTATGAGTTCCTCAAATTGTAACTTCCTTAAACATCACAGAATTCCTTCCTTCCACATAGGTGCTTGGTGTAGAATAGGCAGAGGTACGTATTTCTGAAAGGATACAGAAATCTGATGATGATGTTTGGATTGTGGAAGGCCTGGGCTCTAGAAAGTGGCTCGCTTTATCTTGAAAAGAATACTCTCTGTCCTGATGTGTCATTCATTGTTTCTAAATGAGGAGGAAATGGCGGGGTGTGGGGCGCATGTCTCTAATCCCAGTGACTTGGGAGGTCTTGAGACAGGTGGATCTCAAGTTCAAGGCCAGGACAGCCTTCATAATTTTGCAAGTCCCTGTCTCAAGATAAAATAGTAAAAAATTGGCTTGGGTGTACAGCCCAGCAGTAGAGCCCTTGTAAAGTTATGTGCAAGGCCCTGGGTTCAACCCCAAGTACCACCAAAATATACATGTGTGGGTGAAGTATTTCTTTGGTTAAAATACAAGTAAATCCTTGAGCTAGGCACGTAATAAGGTTACTGTCCAATAGACTAAACGGTGATTACATAGTTCATGTAACACTTGGTTTCGGCATTTTATCAGGTAATAGTAAAACCACAGTGACTTTTTTTTTTTTTTTTTTTTTTTTGAGGGCATTTAGTGTAACTGAGTTTGGCTGATTTCTAAGGTTCTTACATTTATAATCCTTTAATGGAAGTAATGGTTGGGAGACTGCCTGCAGCTGTAGCCCTGTGGCATCCAATCCCATCAGATCTCGGAAGCTAAGCAGGGTTGGGCCTGCTTAGTACTTGGATGGGAGACCGCCTGGGGATACCAGGTGCTGTAGGCTTGAGAGAAGGACCTAGCAACCCACTCCCAAAAATCAGTCTGCCATTGAAAACCCTATGAATAGCAGAGAAGCACTGAAAATAGTGTTTCGCCTGTTGTATGTAGGGTCACTTTGAGTCAGATACTGACTCCAAGACACCTAACAACAATGGGTGGGATAGTTGCTTTGTGTAGGCACATTTAGACAGGGCTCCCCCCCCCCCCCCCCCAGTGCTTCTCTGCTATTCATAGGGTTTTTGATGGCTGATTGTTTTGGGGTTGTTTTTTGGGAGTGGGCTGTCAGGTCTTTCTCCTGTTTGGGGGTTGCTGGGGATCGAACCCAGGGCCTCAGAGCGCACAGAGTAAGCACTCTACCAACTGAGCTCAACCCCAGCCCCTCAGTTTCTTCTTATGGACTCTTGTCCCTATCCTTTAAAGGCTGTTTGCCTCCATTTTTGTTATGCTAAACGTTTGATACTGTTTATTCATTACACAAATATTTATATAGTTTGTGTTGTGCTGGGCACATTCTAATAAAAGTACCGACTAATATATTACTTGAGCCTCATTCATTACGTGCCATGCATTGGGTTAAGCCCTTTACCTGGATCAGGGGTATCTAACCTTTTGGCTTTCCTGGACCACATTGAGTAAAGAGAAATTGTCTTAGGCGGCACATAAATTAGTAATACAGCTAGTGCACATTGGTAATAAGTGGGGTCATGAAGAAAATGCTAAAAAATACAATGTTAAAAGATTTTGTGGGCCCACGTTACTAGCAGTCCTGGGGTGCAGGTTGGGCCTGCTTGACTAGATCATCTCGGTTACTACTCTAACTATAACCCTAGGAGGCAGAGAGTGGGAGTTAAGATCTCCGAGCTGCACCTCTGGGGCTTTCCCAGGCCTGATTCTGGGAAGCAGGAGTCAGGCTTCTGTAGCTGCACAGACATCGTGGATCTGAGATAGAAGAAATAAACTAAACTAATTTTATTTTATTTCCAGATGTATTTTGTTTAAATTTTCATTGCTATGCCTACCCATGAATATTTAGAATCATATATTATATATCAGTTTGAATGTTACCTTAGGGAGACATTTTTCTAGAGCATTGAATCTATCTCTTCTACTTAAAAATGCAGGCCTTTATAAATTATAGAAAACCCCAAATAAATGGTTTATTCAGTTCTTGTTGTGTCTAGTAACTGCAGTAGGTTTTGCATGGAAAGCTTAAAAAAATCACTTATGAACCTTTAGCACTTGATCAGGTGGTGTGTATGTCTGTGTAAACCTTTAAACTATTTTTGTGTCTACTAAATGACTATAATATTTTTAAGGGAACTTTTTCAATAGCTTTCTTTTGCTGTTTTGTTGTTCTTGTTGTTACTAGTTTTTTTGTTTTGTCTTTTAGTTCTGAGGATCAAACCCCCAGGCCCTGACATGTTCTAGGCAGGTGCTATACCGCTGAACTATATCCCCAGCCCTTCTTTTGTTTTTAGTAGGAAAAAAATTATTTTTTTAAAGAATATTTTCTCTGAATGACTTTTTCAGCATTTTATCCTATGGTAGAGCAAAGAATCTTAACCGTTTCTAAAGTTTGCATTCTTAACTTCAACTTGAAAAACTCTACTGTATTAACTAAGGCTTTTTGGAAACAAATAGTAAAGTCACATTTCTCTACAATATGTCTTAATATGTTAAAAAGTACATGTTTAGTATGTGACAAATGACCTGTACAGGTTTATAGTTTGTTTTACAGATGTAATAGTTGTGTATTGGTACATTTTTAAACAATTCTTGCTATTAAAAGATTCATATTTACCAAAAAAATTAAGTATGCCTTTAGAGATCGGGTGGCCAATTTTTTCCCTGAGGTTTTTTCTATAAAGGTCTGGAGTTTCAGAATTTCAAATAAAAAAATTTTAAGACTTTTCAAAATATAAGAAAAAACAGAAGTAACGTGTAATAATGCTAGCTGCTGGGTGCAGTGGCTCACACCTTAACCTCAGGAACTTGGTTGGCAGAGGCAGGAGGATCACTGGTTCAAGGCCAGGGGTAGCCTATGTAATTTAGAGAGACCCTGTCTCAAGATAAAAAAAAATATTTTTTAAATTGCCCAAAGGTGTAGCCCTGTGGTAGAGTGCTTGCAAATTATGTGCAAGGCAACCCCCAAATACCACCTAAATAAATAAATAAATAAAATGCTAGCTAGTTAAAATAGTAAAATAATGTGAGGTGGTAATGTAAAACCACACTGCAGAGATGACCTCTGTTAGCAATATTCAAGAAGCCCACAAGATGGAAGTATTTCACTGGAAACAGTCTTAGCATGCTTGGCCATGAAATGAATGTAATGCTTTTTTGTTTTCCACTTTCCATAGTAGAAAAACAAGGGAAAAATAGTTTAATGAAAGGTTTAATTTCTGTTTTTATAAAAATAACTTCACAGGACTAAAAATCATGATCATAGGCACATAAATGGTTAAATAATCGTATGGCATGACATTTAAGTAGTAGGAACTTTGTCTTCTATTTTTTTTTTCCCCCTAGTGCTGGGAAGTAAACCCAGGGCTCTCACATTTGCTAGACAAGCACCAATCAGAGCTACATCCCCAGCTCTCTTGTAAAATTTGTACAAATTAACTTTTGGGCCAAAGGTTGATAGTAGAAAAGAGAAGGGTTTGTTTGTTTGGTTAAATATGCTCAAAGAGTTAGATTTTGATTTAAAAATAATTAAATACTAAACATTGCAGAAACTGGGTTCTAGACTGAGTTCAGGGCTTCATTCTCTGTATCTGTTACTCAGTTTTAATGCACAGCATTTGTTTCCATATGTATGATTAATGTGATGCTTTTATTAGATTTCTTAAAGGCAATAATTTACATGGATGATCTCATCAATTGATAGCAATTTGTGTTATTATTAGTGTTGCCTCAGACAATCATAAAAATTTGATCTCATTTACTTTCATCTGAGCATTTAAAAATATTGTATCATAGTCTGAATTCCTGATGCCCCAAACCAAGCTGAGCTTTTTAGTGATAGGTGCTGTCTCCATGTTTAGTCACTTGTGAATTGTTCTGCCTCTTCTGCCTTACTGAAATGTTCTCTCATTTCTCTGGATTGAAGTTATTTTGTCATGTCAGTTGCTGGTATCTGGTTATTTGCATGGTCATAACTGGGTAGATGTCATGCTGTCCTGTACTGATTTTCAGACTTTTACCCCCAGTGGAAACATTTTCAAGTGTAATCTTATGCAGAATCCTAGTAAATAAAGTAGAATTCACATAAATTAATTGATTCAAATGAAAACATTTTTAACAAATTCAATTAGAGCTCTTTTGCAGACTATTATAAAATTTAAGAGTTATGGATTATTTTTCCTTTTCTGTATCCATTTAAACATCTGTTTCTCTAGTAAGTTTTGATAATATATCAAGAAAATCCCCAGTCACAAGTAGATACAAATATTACCAATTTTAGCCTTTCTTTACAATGCAGGATGGTTTTTCAATGAAGCTGATGTAGAAACTTGAGAGAAGATTTAATTGGAAATATTG
Source organism: Pedetes capensis (assembly GCA_007922755.1). Taxonomy (NCBI): domain Eukaryota; kingdom Metazoa; phylum Chordata; class Mammalia; order Rodentia; family Pedetidae; genus Pedetes; species Pedetes capensis. The sequence continues at coordinate 70,599 of VMDO01005317.1, forward strand.
TGTCTTAGGCTGGTCACTAACAGTATCTTACAGTTGCTCACGTATCTTTTAAATACTGGAAGTGTTGGGTGCTGCTTCTCTGAGTAGGTGCTTTTCTCTGGGTCCTGTCATCCAGTTTCTAACTGTTATACTCGGTACTTTGGCATGTAGGCTGGAGTAGCATACTCACTTGCATGATTTTGTGAACAGAGAACTCCTGGTCTGGATTTAAAAAAAAAAAGAAGAAGGAATTTAAATATGTGCGTGAAGACGGAGGAGAAGTTTTATCTCAGAGTACGCAAGTAACTGAAACTCAAGAAATAGAAAATCAGGATGATTTAATATGTTGATCTTCAGTGTCAGAATCTATTATGTAACACCATTCTTTTAAATTATCTATTCACCCCCAACCCTGCTCCAGTACTGGGTGGTTGAATCTAGGACTTTGTGCATTCTAGGCAACTGGTCTACCACTGAGCTATGCCCCCAGCTCCATTTTCTTTTCTCTCTTTCTTTTTTTTGAGACAGAGTCATACTGAGTTGCTTTGGCTGCCTCTAGCTTCAAATTTACAATCCTTCTGCCTCAGCCTCTAGCCCTTGCTGGGATTACAGGCCTGTGCCAAGGTGCCCATTTGAATTATGTTTTTTATATGTTAAAAATATGTAAATCATTTTGAATGATTTTGAGCCATGTCTGTGGCCCTAGTTTGAACCAGTGCAGTGAGCAGGGCACAGGCTTTTGATACGAGGAGACACAGGTCTCAGCTCTGCTACTGTGTCTGTGGTGATGTCAGGACAGTCACCTAACCTCTCGGAGCCTCAGTTTCCTCATTTTAAAAATTGAAATAATACTTAACAGGATATTGGGGGAGAGAAATGAGCTAAACTACCCTCAGGATTCTTTATAACTTTTAAATATATTTTTTCCTGTTAGAGTTTCTTTAATAAAAGAGATCCAGAGACTCCCAATGTACCTTACACGGAACATTTACATAACATGCACAAATAAAGTCAACGCTTTATCAGCATTGTGGTTGAACCTAGGCAGACACCTCTTGAGCCTTCATATTTTACCCTCCCTGTTTTCTTATTCCTGTCGTTACCAAAATTGCAACCTTAAAGCTAAATGAAGTTATGTTTCTGGTGTCTTATTCTTAAACAGAAAACCAAAGTCGCCCAGACGTGGAAGGGGTACCCCTGACTTTTGTGCAGGCCAGGGCTTTCTTCTCCTCTTTTTTTTTTTCTTTTCTTTTTCTTTTTTTCTTTTTTTTTTTTCTTGTGGTACTGGGGGGTTGAACCCAGGGCCTCGTGCCTACATGCTCTGCAAGTGCAGGACCACTGAGCTGCACCGTCAGCCCATTTTTTCACTTTATGAGACAGGGTCTCGCTAAGTTATGCAGACTACCTCTGGTCTCGAACTTGCGATCTTCCTGCCTGCACTGCCCGAGCCTCTGCGATTACAGGTGTGCGCCACCGTGCCTGGCTCTCTTCCCCTCTTTTGAGAGAGAAGAGTATCTACCTGCAGGTGAGGCCCAGAAGGCATCTACAGAGCCAAAGGTAGAAATCGACTTCTACCCCTTTGAAATTGGAAACTGGCGTCTGGAGAGGTTAAAGGACTTGTCCAAATAATCCACAGTTTACAAGTGACCCAGCCTCTGCTTTGTTATATCTTTTTAAAAAATCTCTCATCAGACGTTATAGTCTTATTCAAAGTTATCTGAGACCATCCAATCTGGATGTAAGAAGTCACTGAAGTAAATAAATACTGTGTTCTTCGAGGAGTGAAGCTCAGTAGTAGAGCGCCTGTTTAGCATGCGTACATCCCTGGGTTCAATCCCCACCACCACCAAAAAAAAAAAAAACTGTCATTGTGTTCTTTCATTCAGAACACAGCCAAGATGCATTTCGTGCAGGCACTGTATTCCTAGAAATCACTTTTATCAAAACTGCGTTTAATGGAAAACATCTAATGTGTAAACCTGTAGTGAGTTTATACAGCAGTTTCAAAGGGAGATTTCCCTCCCAGGCATTGGCTATGTTAAGTTTCCTGCTCAGTTGACCACGCCAGCAAAGTGAATTATCATTGTAGATTCACTAGGCCTCCTTTCTTTTTGCGTGTGAATGTCTTCATGTCAAAATGGACTTTTGTAGCCATGCTTTTTTTTCCCTGTTATTTCTGGTCATAAGTTTCCAGTTTCTGACGATACTCATTATTTACGCATGAAAGAAGCAGCAAAAACAGTTGAAACCCGTGCTGGCATAGCAGGAGCTGCACTGACTTCAGACCTGGGAGAGCGAGCATCACTTGAACCAGAGGGGGCTGTGCCACTCGAAGTGTAGTAGAGAGTGCGGGGCTCTGCTCTAGGTACTGTGCTCCTGTGAGTCCAGCTAGGCCTCCCCGGAGCCTAGGTGCACAGAGACGTCTTGCGTGTGTGGTTTCTTCCTCCTGAGTTGGCATATTGAACTTTTTATCCCTTAAAACACATGCTTGCTTGTTACCTCCATTTACATAGGAAAGTCATCTTGGGTACTAACGTTTTGGGCAGATAGATTTTCTTGGAAACGTACACCCTCCGTGAAGAATAATCTTTTAAACGTGTAGAGTAAAAGCCCTTCTAGTAAGTAGAAGAATGACATTGTTTAGCTCTGCCAGTGATTTCAGTGACAACTTAGGTAAGTACTTGTATGGTTTGCATTATTTAACCCCAATTATGCCATCCATAAACACATAAGTGAAGCACATTAAATACTTGCAAATGTCTTTTTCAAAACCAGGAATAGAAAGATGCACTTGGAGATGTGTCATGGTTATATGTTCAGGGTGCAGACCCTGCAGGTGCTTTGTTCGCTGGTGTAGGTACTGGATAGAAGGCCAGTCGGGTGCTGACTTCTTTTGTGGGCTTTGAGCAGTGAATACTAATGAGAATCTTTGATGCCATTTGCACTGCTATCTTGAGAGTCAGCCTGCACATGGTGGGTCTTTGCTTCTTCCTCCAGCAAGTTCATTGGTCTGCTGAGGGGTATTGTGCGGTGTATATGGACAATGCCAGATTTTTTTTCTTTCTTTTATTACTTAAGCAAAGAAAGTACCTATTTTCTTTCTAACATGTTATCAGAGATGGCTCATGGAATAATTACCAAAGCACTTTGATAAGAATCTTGTTGTTATTGTTGTGAGATGCCATCGAGTCGAGTCCGACTCACAGCAACCCTATGTATAGCAGATCGAAACACTTCCCGATTCTGTGCCAGGCACATGATCTTATTTATGTTTAAGCCCATTGTTGCAGACACTGTGTCAGTCCATCTGGTGGAGGGTTTTCCTTTTTTGCGTTGACCTGCCATTCTCCCAAACATGATGTCTTTCTCTAGGGATTGATCTCTTCTGACTACATGGCCGAGATATGTAAGACGCAGTCTGGCCATTCTTGCTTCCAAGGAGCACTCTGGTTACACTTCTTCTAGGACAGATCTGTTGGTTTTTTTGGCAGTCCATGGTATATTCAATAGACGTCTCCAGCACCACAATTCAAAAGCATCAATTCTTTCCTGTCTCCCTTATTCAGTGTCCAGCTTTCACAACCATATGATGCAACTGAAAATATCATGGCATGAGTCAGACGCACCTTGGTCTTTAAAGTGACATCTTTACTTTTCAATACTCTAAAGAGATCTTTTGCCACAGCTTTTCCTAGAGCAATGCGTCTTTTGATTTCTTGACTGCTGCTTCCATGGGTGTTGATTATAGAGCCAAGCAAAGCAAAATCTTGGACAACCTTAATCTTTTCTCCATTTATTGTGAAGTTGTGTGCTGACCCAGTTGTAAGGATTTTTGTTTTGTTGATGTTTAGTCGCAACCCATATTGAAGCCTTCAATATGGATAAGAATTTTAGGGATGATTAAAAGTTATGAGATGCAGCAGAGGCAGTGCTCAGAGGGAAATTTATAGCTGTAAATGCCTGTATTAAAAAAGAGGAAAAATTAATAGCCTCACTTTTTATATTGAGGAACTAGGAAAAGATGAGCAAATTAAACTCAAAACTAGCAGAAGGAAGGAATAAGAAAGATTACAGTAGAGATAACTAAAATGGAGAATAGAATAACAGAGAGAAGCAATGAATCCAAAGTTGCTTCCTTGAAAAGATCAACAAAATGGACAAATTCAGTGTGGGAACCAGGCCGGGAGCTGGAGCTGGAGGCAGAGCCGGAGTCCAGGGTGAACAGCGTTGGCTTGAAGAGCTGTCTCTGAGTATCAGTGAGGGCAAACAGGTGCTTGATCACAGTAGATTGTTCTCAAGTATCTTTTCCAATCTGGGTTCTCAGGATTGAGATGTTAATTTAGAGATTAGATGAGGTAGGAAAACCACAATTTTGTCCAGGTTACAGGATGGAAAAGTCATTACTACTATTTTTACCATGGATTTAATGTTGAGACAGTAACAAAAAAGAAAAAAAACAACTTAAGTTCCAAGTCTGGGATTTAAGAAGTTGGAGCTAAACTGGAGATGCTGTTATTCAAACACAGATACAGTAATTGATGCATTAGACCGCTGTGATTGGAGACTGAGCTGGCATTTCCAGATCAGGGTTAGTTTCCTATTGGAGGAAGAAGAGCTGAGAAAAGCCATTTTGGTAGTCTTTGTAAATAGGCAGGACACAGAACAAGTTGTGACTCTCTGAGAGATGGTACCTGCATTTGGTTTACCTGCCCTGGAGGGCTGAAAATGGCTGGTATTCCCAACTTCAGCAACCACAGGCATTGGTCTTCATGAGACAGTGGAATAATCAGTAGCTCAAGCACTCCGCTCCTCTGAAATGAAGATCACGTTACCTTTTACTTTGGTAGTGTTCAGGTGTGCTTTGCACTAGGAAATATTAAAACTGTGTGATTGTTGGCATGTGCTCACTGCAGCATTTGTAGTGATAAACAGTATTTGGTTGGAAGTGTAAATCATCATGATTGAATCAACTGCGTACCTGTTCTGTGTGTCATGGCTTGAATATAAAATGTCCCCCAAAGGTCATGTTCTTTCCCATTCACGCCCCAGCTGGAGGTGCTGTCTGTGGGAGCTATAAAAAATCTGGGAGATGGGATCTAGCTTTGTGGAAGTGGCTCCTTGGGGGTGGGCCTTTGGAGATTTTTACCCTACACCCTTGGCCTAGGTTTTCGTCTCTGTTTCCTGCTCTGTGATGCTGTGTGGTCATCTGCCACAGGCTCAACCATCTGCCTGGATGCCTGCCCGCTGCCATACCTTGCCATCATTAGGGACGGATCCTCTAACTGTGAGCTTCCAGTAAACCTTTTCCCGCATAAGCTTGTTTTGGTTCATTTTTGTGCTATAGCAACAACAGCTGACTAATACATCATGTAGTGTAAAATGTTAGTTCCTTGCTTTCTTGTGTTAAGGTATCTTTATTCTTTTTGTATGTAATTCTTACTCAAATAGTTCTATTAAATGAAACACTCTTGGGAGGAAAACCCTTTTATTTTTGAGTTATTGGTTCCATTTTATTTGTGTAAACACTAGTAAATATCTTAACTCTTATTTTTTCCCTAAAATGAATTTCTAAAGGTTAGTTTCAGTAGAGTAGACCAGAAACAAAGTGTGAGTTCTATAGTCTTCATTTGCTTATCTTCATTTTGTATGAAGCTGTTCTATTTAAAAGCGTTTGGTTCTAGGCAGGAAGTTGAGATCATTCTTTTGGTGGTTAAAGTCACTGTCTTGCCTGTAATTGTCATTTTGTAGTACTTTGTAGTTGTCTAAAAAATTTTCACATATATTGACCAAGTGAGGTAGGTAGGGCAAATTGTAATGTCTTCATTTTGTGGCGGGGACCCGAGGTTGTGGCTGGTTGGCTTGCCCTAGGTCACTTGCTAGTGAGCTGGGAGCAGTAGTCAGTGCAAGACTTCTGGGTCAGACGCTTGTCTCATAAACTACACCCCATCTTCCTGAAATTGCCAATACTTGCAACACGGACACCTTAACTCTTTTCTAAAATTATGTTAATTGAAGTTATCACAGAATGTTCAAAATAACAAAGGGGTTGTAAAAGCAATCCTAAGTGATTATGTTTGCCACAATTTGTAGTACATTAAAGAAAAAGAATTCATGTTAAAAGAAATTTTTAAAAATCCATTTTAAGAAAAAAATGTTAACAAACCTTCCACTAGGCTGGTAAAGAAAAAGAGACGACAGTAACTAAAGTCAGTAATCGGGTCATTACTACCAACCTTACAGAAAGAAAAAGGATTACAAGAGGACATTCGGTTGCTGCAGAAAGAGTATTTGATATCATCACCCATAATGGATAAGAATATTCAGAGAAGTACAAATGGAAGGGGAATTATTACAAGTGATAAAGCGCATTCAGGAAAAACCCCTGGCTGTCAGCAGTGCTGAGAGAGTGTTAGCTCCCCCTGAGGGCAGAAGCAAGATGAGGAGGCTGCTGCTATAGGCCGGATATTCTTACCCCATTAAAATTCATGTGGAAACCCTGGCCGCAGTGTAATTGTGTTTGGAGTTGGACATTTGGGAAGTAATTAGGTTTCGCTGGGGTCATTAGGGTAGAGTTCTTCTGGTGGAATTTATGCCTTTACAAGAAGAGACCAGACTCACACTCTACCATGTGAGGACACAGCAAGAAGAGAGACTGAGTTCTCTGCAGACCAAGAAGAGGGCCTGCCTCCACCACCTGACCACCTGGCACGGTGATCTTAGGCTCCCTCGTTTCCATAACCATAAAACATAAATGTTTGCTTTTTAAGCCGCCCGACTCAGTCTGTAGCATTCAGCTGTAACAGCTAAGACACCCTCTTTCTTCACCATTGCCGTGCAACATTGTACTGAAGTTCCAGCCAGAGCAGTTAGACTACAAAAAATAAAATTATCGTAATTGGAAAGGAATGAGTAAAAATGATTTTTGTTCATAGATTCTGCATACAGAAAATCCTAGAAAATGTATAAGAAACCTTCTGTAACTAAAAAATTCATCAAAGTTTGCAGGGCATAATCCATACACAAAAATCATTTATGTTTCTATATATCTGTCATGAATACTCTGAAAGTAAATTAAGAAAGTATTTCTAATTACAATAGCATCTAAAAATATAATACCTATGAATAAATTTAACCAAGGAAATTAAAGACTTACATATTGAAAACTATAAAACATTACTTGTTGTTAGGTGCTGTTGAGTTGGGTCTGACTCATAGTGACCCTCATAGGGTTTTCAATGACTGATTGTTTTGGGAGTGGATTGCCACATTCTTTTCCCATTTTTGTGGTGCTGGGGATTGAACCTGGGCCCTCAGACAGTACGGAGCAGCACTCTACCAACTGAGCTAAACCTCAGCCTCTCAGAGTGAGACACCACCCAACACTGTGCCTACCCCAGCACTATGTCAGTGCTTCTCTGCTATCCATAGGTTTTCCATGGCTGATTGTTTCGGGAGTGGACTGCCAGGTCCTTCTCCCATTTTTGCAGGGCTAAGTATCGAACCCATCACCTCAGAGAACATAGAGCAAACACTCTACCAACTGAGCTAAACCCCAGCTTCCAAAGCATTGCTAAGAGAAATTAAGATCTACATAAATTGGAAGATATTCCATGTTCATAAATAGGAAATCTAAATATTAGGATGTCGACACTACACAAAGCAGTCTACAGACTCAGTGCAATCTCTGTAAAAATCCCAATAGCTCCCTTTTTTTTAAAGAAATGGAAGGTTGATCCTCAAATTCAAATGAAATTTTAAGCTTTACCTCAAATAACCAAAAGAATCTCTCTTTTTATTTTGGTGGTACTGAGGGTTGGACCCAGGGCCTCGCGCTTGCATGCTTTGCTGGACCACTGAGCTGCACCCCCAGCCCATTTTTTTACTTTTTGAAACAGGGTCTTGCTAAGTTACACAGACTGCCTCTGGTCTCAAACTTGTGATCCTCCTGCCTCTGCCTCCCGAGCTGCTGGGATTACAGGCGTGTGCCACCACACCCGGCCCAAAACAATCTTAAAAAAAAATAAAAAATAAAAAGCAAAAGTGAAAGGCCAACACTTCCCCATTTCAAAACTTATTATAAACCTACAGTGAAAAAACAGTGTGGCGCTGGCCTTAGGATAACATACAGACCATTTAAATAGAATTAAGAGTCCAGAAATAAACCTAAACATCTCTGGCTAATGGATTTTGTCACAAGTACCAACTCTATTCAGTAGAAGACTCCTCAACAAATGGTGTTGGGGCAACTAGATTTCCAGATGCAAAAAAGAATGAAACTGAACCCCTAACACACACCACGTACAAAAATTCAGTGGGTCAACCCACTCTACCCTAAGCACAAGATTTTGTCAAAATCAGAAAGGATAAAGTGAAAATTATTTTATCCTAAAAAACAGAATTATTTTTTTTTCTTTCTTTATTGGTAAGTGATGGTGGGGTACAGAGTAATACTGCATTGGCTTTTTCCATTATGCAACTATTATGTCCCTTTTGGTTGTACTTTTTATCAACTTACAAGGTTTATGGAGCCTTATGACTAATATGTGTTGTTGTTGTTGTTAGGTGCCGTCGAGTTGGTATCCGACTCATAGCGACCTTCTGTACAACAGGGGAAACACTATTGTCAGTGCTTCTCTGCTGTTCACAGGGTTTTCAATGGCAGATTGATTTTTGGGAGGGGGTTGCCAGGTCCTTCTCCCAAGCCTACAGCTTCTGGTGTTCCCAGGTGGTCTCCCATCCATGTACTAACCAGGCCCAACCCTGCTTAGCTTCTGAGATCTGATGGGATCGGATGCCACAGGGCTACAGCTGCAGGCTCGACTAATATGTAGTAAAACTCAAATGTTATATTTGAGTTATATTACCCTGTATTCCAGTGTACTCATGAAGTTGCGTTGTTTGCATTGAGGTTATCCTCTCCCCCATTATTCCTCTACATTGATTCTTCTTATCATCCTACCTTCCATGGTCTTCTCGTCCCTCTGTTGGTTCCCTCCCTCCTCCTTTATACTCTTTATATTGTCCCTTCACTAAGTGTAATTGTGCATTTTTTATATGTCAACTTATGTATACGATTTTTTTCTTCCTTTAAGATTCAGCTCCCACATATGAGTAAGAACATATGGTACTTCTCTTTTTGAGCTTGTGTTCATTTGCTTAAGACGATGTTCTCCAATTCCATGCATTTTGTTGCAGATGACATTATTTCATTTTTTATTGCTGAGTAGTAGTCCATTGTGTATGTGCACCATAACTTTTTTTATCCATTCTTTTGTTGATGGGCACTTTGGTTGGTTCTGTAACCTTGCTGTTGTGAAGAGTGCAACATTGAATATGGAGATGCAGGTGTCTCTGTGGTATGATGATTTGTCTCCCTTTGGGTAGATTCGCAGTAGTGGTATAGCTGGGTCATATGGCAGTTCTATTTTTAGTTTTCTGAGGTATCTCCATATTAATCAAAGTGGTTGAACGAATTTACAGTCCCACCAACAGTGTAAGAGGGTTCCTTTTTCTCGACAACGTGTCGCCAGCATTTGTTATTTGTTTTGCAGATCTTGGCCATTTTTACTGGAGTTAGGTGGAATCTCAGGATTGTTTTGATTGGCATTCCTCCCTAATGGCACATTTTTTCATGTGCTTAATGGCCTTATGAACTTCATTTGAGAACTGTCTGTTCAATTCCATTGCCCACTGGGTATTGGATTTTTTTTTTTTGTCTTGGGATCTGCTTTCTTGAGTTAAAAGAACAGAATTCTTTAGGAAGGATATATTTTCTGTATAATTTATTCACTCTACAAATATTCGTTGAACAACATTGTGATGATATTTTGTGCTGTGCACTGGTGATAAAATGGTGAACAAAACCAAACTTGTTCCCATCTTTGCTGGAACTGAGAGTCTAGAGGAAAAGACAGACACTATGAAGTTAACTCCGCTAGTGAGTGTACAGGTTCAGATGTGATGTATGTCACACAAGAGCATAGATGAGCTGGGGGCTTGCAAAAGAGGAATATGAGCTGTTCTCGGGAGATTTCTCTGAGGAGGGGGAGATTGTGCCGAGTACAGGGTGGTGGGAAGTAACTGAGGAGAAACAGAAGGAGTGAGCATGGATAACTCCTGAGCTGTTTAGGTTTCCTGGTGGTCTTTCCACAGAGAGTCCCCCACGTGTCTGTCAGCGTGTCGTGTTGTGGGTGCTTGCATATTGCTGTGATGAGGAAAGCAATGCCACCAGTATTTCAGATACCAGCAGGCCACCCATGGTGGACAGGTTTCAGCTGAGCTTGCAGAGTAAGACAGACTGGGGAGAAGGGCCCAGCAGCCAACTTGCGAAAAAATTGGTCATCAAAAACCCTGTGACTAGCAGAGAAGCACTGTCAAATACAGTGCCGGGGAATGAGCTCGCCGTGCTGGAAGGCATTCAAGAAACGACGGGGGAAGAGTTGTCTCCTCAAAGTAGAGTCGACCTTCATGACAAGAATACAAAGTCAAGTCCATGGGACCTTTTGCTGATGTGGCACAACTCAAAGTGAGAAGAAACACAGTGCCTGCAATAATGGGCTCAAAACATAAAAAGATCGTACGCACGGCCCAGTGTTGGGTAGTGTTTCATTCTTTTGTATGTAGGGCCATTGTGAATCAGAATCAACCTGATGGCACCGAACAACAACAACAACAGTTCCACAGGTAGTTGTTTGTTATTAGGTGCCATCAAATAGTGTCAGACTCATAGTGACCCTCATAGGGTTTTCAATGGCTGATTGTTTCAGGATTGTTTTGGGAGTGGACTGCCATGTCCTTCTCCCATTTTTGTGGTGCTGGGGATCGAACCCAGATCCTCAGGAAGTATGGAGCAACGCTTTACCAACTGAGCTAAACCCCAGCCCTCCACAGGTCGTGGTTGTTGTTAGGTGATATCAAGTCGGGTATGACTCATAGTGACCCTGTGTACAACACAGTGAAACACTCCCTGATTTTGTGCCAGGCACGTGACTTTATTTATGTTTAAGCCCATTGTTGCAGACACTGTCAATCCATCTAGTTGAGGGATTTCCTTTTTTTTGTTGTTGACCTGCCACTCTTGCAAACATGATGTCCTTCTCCAGTTATTGGTCCCTCCTGACTGCATGTCCAAAATATGTCAAATGCAATGTAGCCGTCCTTGCTTCCAAGGAGCACTCTGGTTGCACTTCTTCTAGGACAGATTTGTTGGTTGTGGGCATAAAAAAGAATTTTGTGTTACCTTTTGTTTCTGACCCTTTAGCTATAGTACCGAATGGCTTTTTTTCTGTTTCACCCATCTTCCAGACCATAAAGGATAATTAATAAATGGACAGTCAATGCTAGAAAGTATTTGAGAGTCTACTAGAAGTTAAATTTGTTTCAAGGTAACAAAATTCTAAAACAGTTAAGAGTTTTCTCAAAAGAAAAATAGGGCCAAAAATAGGGCACTTTGTCTGTGCTTGCCTAGCATGTATGAAGCCCTGGATTTGATCACTGGCACCACAAAAATAAACAAACAAACAAATAAATCTATCTATCTTAACTTTAACCTCCTGTTAAATAATGATATTATTGAGTGGCTACCTTCAAAAAAGTGTGCTAATAGTGCCTTCATAGATTATGCTCTAAGGACCTGCTTAGATTTTAATTTAAAACAGTGTTTTTATATGTAATGTAATCCTCATTTTGAATGGAAGTAATACAAATGGCTTGTGTAATTTCTGCCAAGGAATTAATGTAGACTTTCTATAAACCCCTGTCATTTATAGTCAAAATGCCTAACTTACATTGATGTTGGCATTAGGAAATGCTGTACAATTGGTGGCATAGAAAGAAATCACATTTAAACCAACTAGGAGCTCGTGGATGCCTAAGGTTTTAAATGCTTTCAGTGGGCCATTTAGCTGCTGGCAACTTGCGTTCACATGATTCATTATACTGGAAATTTAAATTCACTCTTAATTGAAAAGTGAAGTCACTTAAATTCTTTAAATGCTAACCTTTGGGAAAATATCTGAAAAATAAAGGCCCATATGATTTCCATGGCCCATTGCCAAAAGATTATCATTTACATAAATATCTCGTTTAGCAAAAGAGTTTAATGTGTTCAGCCCGAAAGGTTAGAACAGAGACTTCAATCTGGAAAGCAGCGGTAGACGGCTGGCCTGTGAACGGCAGCATTGTTCCTCGTAGAGAGACACTGCTCGCATTCAGGCTGAAGCAGCGCTGGCACTAAACTGCAGTTAGTTTGTTTCATGTGACTTGTCAGCTGTGTGTTTTTATCTACGTCTCTGTAGCCTTTCCTTTTTTGTGTTAAACTCCTGCAGTGAACTGCCTTTTTAACTGTTTCAGTTCTAACATTTTGGCCACTTTTGCAAAAGATACAGTCACTCCAGATTTTCATTTCAAATATATTTAACAATGAATTTGAATGCCATGTTATTTTATTTTATTGCAATACTAGGGGGCTGAGCTCAGGATGTTGTGCATACTTTTGCAAGCACTCTTCCACTGAGTGGTAGCCCTACCTCCCTTTAACATTTTTTTATCTAGAGACAGAGCCTCACTAAGTTACACAGGCTGCCTCTGGCCTCAAACCTGCAATCCTCCTGCCTGTGCTTCCCGAGTCACTGGGATTACAAACGTGCGCCACTGTACCCAGCTTGCCATTTCACTTGATTAAGAGCAGTTCCAATGCAGAGAGCTTTTGGGTTTGGCCCATGTGCATGTGTCTGTAAGAGGACTTCCTAAAATTCACGAAGATGAAATTGCTATCCTTATTTTCTCCCCAGCATACTGTTCCTTTCTTGTTTGCTAATTTTGTTCTCTGGATTTTCCCTTAGATGACTTTTTAATACTTGGCTACCAGCCAACTACTGAGTCTTAGCAATAAAGTTCTAGTCCCAAACAAATAATACATCTTGTACTAATATTGGAGTCTCCCATGGATCTGTCCGCTTGTCATGCTGTGGGGGCTCTTGTGTTGGTGTGGTGCTGAAAGCTCTGTCTCCGGTGTCTCAGATACCAGCAGCGCCACACACGGTGGACAGGTTTCAGCTGAGCTTCCAGATGAAGTTAGACTAAAGGGAAGGACCCAGCAGCCACTCCTGAAACAATTAGCCATTGAAAGCCCTATGAATTCACTCATATGTGGGAGCTAAATGTAACTGAAATGAAGAAAAAAATCTGTAGATAAGTAGATATAGATAAAATAAACGATCATGCTCATCTAAGAAGGGAAAATATAAGCAGAGTAGAAAGAAGGGGGAGGGGACTAGCAGGGGGAGCAGAGGTCGTAAAAGGGGGAAGGGGAGGGGAAATTACATAGAGGGACAAGAGGGGGAGGATAATCTCAAAATAATGTGATGCACCTGTACGAGTGCATAGGGAAAAATAAGGAGAAGGGAAAAAATCAGTGCAACTATAACTCGTGATTACGTGATTTTTATTACATATTAATCAGATGGTTCTGTAAAGCATGTAAGTTCATGAAAGTGTAACCAACAGTGATGTAATAGTTGCATAATGGAAATAGCAAAAGTCCTATTACTCTGTACCCCACCAACATTTATAAATAAGGGACGGGGAGAAAAACTTACGAATAGCAGGGAAGCACTGTCAAATATGCTGCTGGAAAATGAGCCCCCCAGTCTGGAAGGCATTCAAGAAATGACTGAGGAAGTGTCGCCTCCTCAAAGTAGAGTCGACCTTGATGACAGGAATAGAGTAAAGCCTTTGGGACCTCCGTTTGCTGATTTGGCACAACTCAAAATGAGAAGAAACATAGTGACTGCAAGAGTGTGCTCACAGCCTGAAAAGATGATGTGTATGGCACAGCATATGGTAGGATTTCATTCTGTTGTACATAGGGTCACTATGAGTCAGACCTGACTTGATAGCATGTAACAACAGCAGCAGCAGCAGCAGCATTGGCTTAAAGAATTCTGAAGCTTTCCACTTTTCAAATATGGCATGAAAATCTTACTGCGCCTCTGAAATGGTCCTCACTCAGTATAATCTAACAGTTTATACTCTTAAGTAATTGGGAAATGAGTGGGATTTTTTTTCTTTTTTCTAATATGGGAGCCTGCAGCCATAGCCCTGTGGAATCTGATCCCGTCAGATCTCAGAAGCTAAGCAGGGTCAGGCCTGGTTAGTACTTGGATGGGAGACCGCTGGGAACACCAGGTGCTGTAGGCTTGGGAGAAGGACCTGGCAACCCCCTCCCAAAAATCAATCTGCCATTGAAAACCCTATGAACAGCAGAGAAGCACTGACAATAGTGTTTCCCCTGTTGTACAGAGGGTCGCTATGAGTCAGATACCGACTCGACGGCACCTAACAACAACAACAATAGTGGGAAGTTGAACTCAGAGCCTCTCAGCTAGGCAAGTGCTCTACTACTGAGCTGCACCCCCAGTAATGACATCATCATCATCATCATCATCATCATTATTTTGAGTCTCCCTAATTCACACAGGCTGCCTCAAGCCTAGAACTTACTCACAATCCTGCTGCCTCAGCTCCCCAAATTGCTGGGATTTTATAGGTGTGTGCCACTGCTCAATGGCTGGGAAGTGAGTATTTTGAAGATAGCTCCAGTGATTTTAGAACAGCTTTTTGTTTTCCCCCAGTACCCTGGGGTTGAATCCAAGGCCTCATGCATGCCAGGCAAGCACTCTACCACTGAACCGCACCTGCAGCCCCTTTTTTATTTTTGATTTTGAGACAGCTTCTTACCAAGTTGTGCTGACTGCCCCTGGCCTTGAACTTGTGATCCTATTGCCTCTGTCCCCTGAGTTGCTGAGATGACAGACATGTGTCATTGTGCTTGGCTTTGAATGGATTTGGGGGATATAATTAATATACAGTAAACTGCCACGTTTAAATTGTAGAATCTCACAGGTATTTTTCATATCCACAGAATCGTCATAGCCAGGAGAATGAACATATCCATCACTTCCAAAAGTTTCCTCCTGGCCCCTTGTAGTCCTTCTTCGTTGCCCTCTTCCACCCCATCTCCAGCTTCACAGGGAACCTCCATCTTTCTGTAGATTGGTTTCCATTTTCTAGTTTTATATAAATGAACACGAACAGCTGTGCACTCTGTATTGGCTGGATTCTTTTGCTCAACATGATTTGTTATAAGATTTACCCATGTTGTTGTGGGTATAAATAGTTCCTTCCTTTTTCTTGTGGAGCCACAGTCTGTTGTATGGGTTTACCACTGCCTTTTTATCCATTCACCTGTTAGTGGACATTCGGATTGTTTCCAGGTTTTCCATTTATCACTTGTCTTTTAACTTTTTATTTTTTATCCTTTTACGTTTCTGTGATGGGCTGGGGTTTAGCTCATTTGGTAGAGTGCTGCTCTGCACTCTGTGAGGCCCTGAGTTCAAGCCACAGGGCCGCAAAAATGGGAGAAGGACGTGGCAGCCCCTGAGTTTGTATAATTTATTTAGAAGTTCTTTACTTTTTCTGCAAAGGAATGAACCATGGTATTATTACGTTTAAAAAATCATGCGTTTTAGGGTCAGGCGCGGTGGCACACGCCTGAAGTCGCAGCGACTCGGGAAGTAGAGCCAGGAGGATTGCAAGTTCATAACTTAGCGAGACTCTGTCTCAAGAGAAAAAAATAAAGAGAGGCCAGGGGTGCAGCTCAGTGATAGAGCACTCGCAAAGTATGGGCAAGGCTCGGGCTTCAGCCTGCCAGTACCACACACACACACAAAAAGTTATGAGTCATAACCAGTTTCTGTACCAGCTGTGTGCCTTTGGGCAGGCTATGTAACCTGAGGTCCCCTGTCCTCTCTACACAGCAATAACGCATTCCTTTATCACTGAGCGGTAAACCCTAGTGTGTGGGGCACCTCGTGTACATGTTATTCTTCCCTCTTTCCCCGGTCCAAGTGCTTCCTTTAGCAGAAGGCAGTGTAGTTCTTAGTTCTTAGTTCCCTGTCACCTTAGTAATTTTGTAACTATACCACTATTTCAATTTGTTTTCTTCAAAAAATATTTTTAAAATTGAGAGCAAGGTGTGTAATGTGTTGTTTCAAGGGACAAAGTTATAAGTTACGCAGTTTTAAGTTTTGACTTCATCATAGTGATATTAATGACCTTTTTCCTTTGTTTCTTGTTTTAAGAATATCAAAGAACATTCCAACAACTAAAGATGTTGAGCCACTGCTTGAAATCGACGGCGATATAAGAAATTTTGAAGTCTTTCTGTCTTCAAGGACCCCAGTCCTTGTGGCTCGTGATGTAAAGACCTTTCTGCCATGCACTGTAAATCTAGATCCCAAACTACGGGAGATCATTGCAGGTTGGTATGAGCAGTTCATTTAATTTTTTTTTCTCTAAAATTCTAAAAAAATTCTTGTTTCTAATTCAGCTATTTAAGTTCCTATTGCTTCATAAAAAACCAAGAAATTGGAACTGAGCACTCCACAGGAGAATTAATGAAACCAAAGAGCAGGAGTCTTGACATCCTTTTGGGAATGTTGAGAAAATGTTATTTATTAAACTCACTTTATTGAAGTCTGCTCCTCACCCCACCAGATTCTTACTTTGAAACTTTGAAATCAGGCTCCTTTTAACATGACCTTCAGATGCCAATACATTGTAATTTTCCTGTCCCCAGCCTTCGGTTCTTTTTTTTTTTTTTTTTGTGGTACTGGTGGTTGAACCCAGGGCCTCGCACCTACATGCTCTGCAAGTGCTGGACCACTGAGCTGCACCCCCAGCCCATTTTTTTACTTTTTGAGACAGGGTCTTGCTAAGTTACGCAGACTGCCTCTGGTCTCGAACTTGCAATCCTCCTGCCTCCGCCTCCCGAGCCGCTGGGATTACAGGCATGAGCCACCGCGCCTGGTGCCAGACTTCTTTTCTTAATAGAGGTATCTATCCAGGGGACTATCCTGCAGCTGTAGCCCTGTGGCATCCGATCCCGTCAGATCTCAGAAGCTAAGCAGGGTTGGGCCTGGTTAGTACCTGGATGGGAGACCGCCTGGGAATACCAGAAGCTGTAGGCTTGGGAGAAGGACCTGGCAACCCCCTCCCAAAAATTAATCTGCCATTGAAAACCCTGTGAACAGCAGAGAAGCACTGACAATAGTGTTTCCCCTGTTGTACAGAGGGTCGCTATGAGTCGGATACTGACACCACGACACCTAACAACAACAACATCCAGGGGAATAGTTCATCTTTATATGACTTTTAAGGGTTTTTTCCCCGCATGATACTCACACGATTTATTGACATTACTTAGCAATTTTTCAGACAAACGTCAAGCTTTTTGTTTTTTCTTAAGCACATCCCATAGTACAAAGCTGTCATAAATAATATCTGTGCAATTTAACAGTTTCAGTAGCTGTTCAGACACCAATTTATTTCAAACAGATAATTGGCAAACGTAATTAATAACAAGCTAGAATTAGACTATCCCAGTGCTTTAAAACACTAATATAGCAGTAATTTACAGTTGCGCAATTATGATTAGCAAAACAAATTCCAGAATACAGCTGGAAATTAATACCCTTATCCCAGGAAGTCAGGATTCCTTGGGTGCCAAAGACCCCTGCTATAATTTAGTAAGCATAATTCAAATATTGCGTGCATATTCAAAGGCTATGATTTCTCAAGGATAGATAGGAACTTCTATACTAAATATGCAAAAACAATAAAAAAATCCATTCATTCAGAAGATACCTTTCTGCCCCTCTCCTCTTCCTCTTGGCCTTTCCTAGGACTTTAAAATTTTTAACTTTAATTTATAAATCGGAACTTGAGGAGAGTAACATTAAGGTTTTAGGATAAATGAGGTTCTTTAGGCACCAGTGTGTACACAAGCACACACAGACGAAAACTTTACTGGAACGCTGTCTTTTGTATGGTACCCTCTGCTGACCCGCCCCTGAGTTCCCCAGGAATTATGAAGACATCACCTTTAACTAGTCCTGCAGTGTTATGTAAAGTGGAATAAGACAGGCACAGAAAGACAAATGGTGCATCATTTCACTCATATGTAGAACCTAAAAAGGTTTTCTTTTTAGAAGTAGAGAATAGAACAGTGTTTACCAGAGCCTGGGAGGGCAGGGAGGAAGAGGAGAATGAGATGTTAGTCAGTGGACACAAAGTTACAAGGTAGGAAGAATAAGTTCCCACTCAGCATAGAGTTACAATGTTGATGTTGTTAGGTGCCCTGGGTGTCCCATTCATAGTGACCCTATGTACAATAGGTGAAACACTACTGTCAGTGCTTCTGTTATTCATAGGGTTTTAAAGGCTGATTGTTGTGAGGGAATGGATTCCTGGGTCCTTCTACCAAGCCTGCAGCACCTGGTATTCCCAGGCGATCTCCCATCCAAGTATTAACCACCCGACCCTGCTCAGTTTCCGAGATCTGACGGGATTGGACATCACAGTGGTGTGGCTGCAGGCAGTGATATAACATATATTTCAAAATACCTAGAAGAGAGGATTTTGAATGATCTCACCTCCAAAGTGATGACTGAAATAATGGATGTGCTAATTTGATTGGATCATTGCACAGTACTCACATATCTCTGTTGAATTAGCACATTGTACCCCGTAAGTACGTAAAGTTATTGTGTGGAAATTTCAAAAAATAGACTACTCCTACATTCTTTTTCTAAGCACCTGTTATAAGCCTAATGTTTGTGTGGCTGTGGAATTTGTTACTCAGAGGTGGACAAGCCTCATAGTTTGCAAACCTGCAGGCTCAGCTCACACTGTAGGTATGAATACTAGACAAATCTGAGTTATTATAGTTGGTAGCACTATATGAAGCATAAAAATTATCATCACATCATCAACCTTTAAGAAGCCAGAAAAATGGATGGTTCTGTTAACTAAAGAGAAGGATCCAGATATTGATGACTTTTCAAATAGTGAAAAAAACTTCTGTGCACAGTAGTTGGGTTTTCCTCTCTGAAAGGTCTGTGGCCTATTCCAGATTTCCCGTATGCATCTTTAATCCAGTTGGAATCCCTGGCAAAGGTGATAAAACCCTGTTTCTGTTTGGTAACCAAAGCAGGAACTAGCGGTTAGACTAATGACTGGCATCCTCTTTTCCTTCATCCTCTGGGGGATGATGGTGTCTTTCAGACGTTCGCGCTGCAAGAGAGCAGATCAACATCGGAGGCCTCGCGTACCCCACGCTCCCCCTACACGAAGCCGCTCCCCGGGCGCCGTCAGGGTACAGCCAGCCCGCATCTGTCTGCTCCTCCACAACCTCCTTCAACGGGCCCTTCGCCGGGGGAGTGGTGTCCCCACAGCCTCACAGCAGCTACTACAGTGGCATGACGGGCCCGCAGCACCCCTTCTACAACAGGGTAAGGAGGCACGCACATCTTTGCTCTGCAGATTCTTCCAGGGACATAGTAGCAGCTTTCTGGTTGGGAGTCTGTTATTGTTTTGAAAAGCATAAAGTTTAAACGTAAAATGTATCATTTAAAAGAAATTAAAGTTTTGAATTATAATGTCCTAGAGCTCTAAAAAGTCTGAATATTAGAGATGCGTTTACTTTTTATTTACTTTCATGATAAGAAACTGAACTCTACAAGTTAAGCAGTGACTGTTTTATACTTTAAGGGAATCTGTTTCTCTTTTTGTTTGTTTATAAATAAATGTTCCTTTGGTATATCTTGTACAGTAATTTATATTGACATTTACAATAATGTTCAATTCTTATAGTAGTCCATCCTAGTTAATATGGTTTATATCTTTTAAACACAAAATAATGGGAAATACTAGTTGGGGGACTCAGATGTTATTCTCAGATGTTATACCAATTAGTACCATCATAGCCCATTTTTAGAGTTTCATTTCATGTTATCTTCAATTGTATGTACATGTTTACTTAATATAAATATGCAGTTTACTAAGTAAAAGATGAATGTATAGTGCTATTCAGACCCTAGTGGGTTTAGCTGACTGAAGGTATCCATGTTTTAATGACCTGAAACATTATAGGAAATAGGAAAATGGGGGCTGAGCCACAGTATCATGTTTTCTGGAGTTACACACTAAGATCTATTGCAATTTCTTATTTTTATTGTCTCTCTATTCAGTCTAATTCAAGAAAACATGGGGGCTCCTTGTCATGGAAGTCAATTGCCTGCCTAAATGCATTTCTTATGAACTGGGAAGTAAGAAATTTAAAGTAAACGTAGCAAAGAAGGAATTTCAGAATTTAAATTAAATTTTCAGTTTTTGAAAAATGTTGGTCATGTTAGTAATTAAGTACACTGTTCGTAGAGCCCTACGGATGTTGACTCATTTTTCTGTTTGGACAAGGAGACAAAGGTGGACCAATAGCATTTTATAATATATCTTATCCTTGTAAAATTTAACTGTGTGGTATGTAGTGTGAAATGCAGATTTTTATTTACAAGTCTTAAAATCTGCTAGTTTGGTTTTTTTTAAATTTTGTTTCTTTTCTTTCTTTCTTTCTTTTTTTTTTTTTTTTTTTTTTTTCTCCTTTTTTGGTACCAGGGGTTGAACACAAGGCCTTGGGTATGCTAGGTAAATGCTCCACCACTGAGCTGCACCTCCAGCCTCTGCCCTTTTTAATTTTTTTTTTTTCTTTTTTGTTTTTTTGAGACAGGGTCTTGCTAAGATGTACAGGCCACCTCTGGCCTCTAATTTGCTCTCTTTCTCCCTCTGCCTCCTGAGTAGCTGGGATTATAGGTGTGCGCCATGGCACCCCGCTGCTATAATTTTTGTATAAAATACCTCAGCTGATACCAGTTGACATTTTGAGAACAAGCAGTTTATTTAAAAAAAATTATCAGATCATTTAGCCTGAGCTCTTATGTTCATGAACTTCAAGAATAACTAATAATGCTTTAATAGTATTGTATTATTTTTAAAACATTTAAAATTTCTGTTTCTTTTTAGGTCTACCTTCTTTTTTTCTATAGTACATGAGGTTTTTGATCTTACAGCTAAAAGCAAAATAATTCTCTTAAGCTGTCAGGAGTAAAGGAGCCAGGGCAAGTTGTTACTTCAGTGTAATGAAGTTCAGTGAATTTTAATCGTTATGTTTAGCCCACATAATTTTGACGCATGAAGCTGGGTACAAGTGAATTCTATAGTTAAAAGTCTCATGAAATTGTGAGTTCCCACCTGTTCTTTAAAAATACAATTGCTTATTTAGGGTGTAGCGCACACCCCAGGATGTTAGGATGTAGGGAGACTGCAGGACTTGGAGATGCTGTCCCTGGACTCCTTGCTAGGGGTATCTCACAGGATCCACACTTTTTTTTGGATCTTATTTAGGTTAATCGTTTTCTGTGAGGGATACCATGCTAATAAGATTCCAGTCTGCTTTTTACAAAGAGATTGTGAGTTCTCACATGTAAATCACGTAGGACCTGACACATGACAAGCCTGTGAAAAGTTAAATGTCAATGGAGAAACGTTTGTGTGAGTTGTAAGGTGCAAAACGTTGGTTGATTTTTTTTTTTTTAAAGCTTACATTAGATGAACAATTCAAAAAGTAAACAATGTGTCCTAAGTTTGGGTTTGATGTATTACAGAAGATGAGGAAGACTCTTTTATTCTTTTGCGTTGTCACTTGTTTTAAAAAGTTTGGACTTGTATTTGATTGGTTAGTCTCATTACACTTTGATTTCCGTAAATGTTCATGCCCTTTTTTTTTGTTTGTTACGTGTTTTTCCATAGCCATTCTTTGTCCCATACCTTTACACGCCAAGGTATTACCCTGGCAGTTCCCAACATCTCATCTCACGCTCATCAGTAAAACCGAATTTGCCCAGAGATCAGAACAATGGCCTAGTAAGTATATAAAAGGGTAACTAAAGTATTAATCTCATAATAAACGTAGATAGCATTCGAAATTGAGTTTTTCCTTTCCAGAGTAAATAAGTATAACTTATAAATAGTTTTAAGAAACAAAAGCTATTACTAACAAAATGTATATGTTTTCATTTCTTTATAAATATCTATGAAAGGAAAAGGATTAGCAATCTCAGTGATTAAATGTTGAGTTTTTTACAACCAGAGACTTCTGGCTTGTAATATAATGTTTGCTACCAGACCTTTAAAAAAATGAAACCTTTCTATCTGCTAATTTCTAACATCTTTTTAAAGGATATACATATGTGATATCTGCATATATATATATATACATACAAATATATACATGTATATGTATATATCCATGTACCACGGTATAAGAAATAAAGAATGCACTGAAAGAGAAACTTTTCAGTTCAATGGCACAAATTAAAGAGGATAAGAGGAAATCCTTCAAAAGTGCTATTGAATATAATTAATCCATGTAAAATACACTTGTGCCTAATATATTAAGGGTTCCTGATGATAAACTCAATTTAAGAAACAATTAAAAACAAACTCCCTGTTAATGCAATTTTAATTCAAATTTAAAATGCTGCGAAGGGAAAGTCTAATCATGTACGTGTTTCGGTGTTATATATATTATTCTTTGAACATCACGTTCGCTCATCTTCATGCATGGCTCATCCTGCACCGATTACCCACGTTCTCCTGTTTTATGTTTGGTAGGAGGTTATCAAGGAGGATGCTGCTGAGGGGCTTCCTTCACCCACAGACTCCTCGCGGGTAATGGAGTAGTCTCGTGGTGTGGAACGCGAGCGTCTGACCGCTTCTGCAGCAGTAACGACTATCTTAATCGTGATTGCAAGCAGGTCACTAACGCTGCACTTGTGTGACGGGCAGTAGCATAGAGTAGCTGACTACTAATAATGAGAGCTCATGAATTAATCACAAAGCTAACGTGTACCTTTACCCTTTGTTTCCTCCTGTGTTCCCCCTTTGTCAAAGACATGGCATGACGTCCTTTATTCTGCAATAACGAAGGAGTGTTTGCGCCTGCCATCAGGAGCGTTCAGTTGGTATTTGTTCCTTAGCTCTAAGCTCTCTCTCTGTTCAGCTTGGCTGTTTTATAAAGCCGATAGCTGGTACTGCACGTGTAGAAAAGTGTGGAAAAGTTTAGCTCCATTGGTAGAATGCTGCTCTATGCTCTGAGACCCTGAGTTCGATCCCCAGCACCGCATAAATGGGAGACAGACCTGGCAGTCCCCTCGCCAAATAATTCCCAGTCAGCCAGCCATTGAAAACCCTATGAATAGCAGAGAAGCACTGACATAGTGTCAGGCATGGCACAGTGTCGGGAGGGTTTCTCTCTGTTGTACATAGGGTCGCTGTGAGTCGGACCCAACTCGATGGCACCTAACAACAACGATGGCTGGTACTGCACATGTAGAAAAGTTTGGAAAATACGCGAGATCACTTCAAGACTACAAAAAAGACTTGAGGCAGATGCTGTAGGCAAAACATGCGTCTTTGGTAACTCCTCCTTAATGTAGGTGTCCAGAGGCAGGGGGTCTTCATGCAGGTCTGTGTGCACTCACATCTCTCCCTTTTTTATTTATTAAAATTTCCAGACACACACACAGCTAGTTCAGCATGTGAAGAAAGTCGCTTAGACCATGTTTTCCTTCAACACCTTAAGGAAGATGGTGGGGGGGGGGTAATAAAAAGCCTGTAGAGCAAGTCACTTGGTTAATTGATAATTTAAGACTTCATAGTCAATAAGAAATGTTGGTGATAAGCCTTAAAATCTTCATTTAGTCGATCAATGTGGAATTGAAGAGCATTTGCTTTCATTTAGAGTATGTTATCCAATGTAAACATGCCCTATTTAATACAAAACTATGCTGAAATGCCGAGTTTATGGGTGAAATATTGCATCCTAAACGTATCTGTAATTTTTAACTTAAAAACATGCATTTGAGTAGGAGGTAGTTTTCTAATTGCAATTTTTTTTTTTTTTTTCGGTACTGGGGATTGGACCCAGGGCCTCACGCTTGCATGCTCTGCAAGTGCTGGACCACTGAGCTGCACCCCCAGCCTATTTTTTACCTTTTTGAGACAGGGTCTTGCTAAGTTACGCAGACTGCCTCTGGTCTCGAACTTGCGATCCTCCTGCCTACGTCTCCCAAGCCGCTGGGATTACAGGCATGTGCCACTGCACCCGGCTTAATTGCAATTTCTTTTGAGTTCCATGAGAAAGAGAACCATTTTGTTTTCATTAAGGTGGTTGGTGAATAACAAGTCATTAGCATTTCAGCTGAAGTGTTTGAGTAACTTCAATTGCTCACAAATGATAAACATAGTAAGCCACAATAATTCTATTTGAGTGCTTAGGGGATTTTTAATCTGTGGATCATCACCACTTTATGCAAGAGTGACTTTTAGTTTACTCAAGGAGCCTTTAGTACAGAGATTCATGCATGCAGTACGATTCTCTCAGCTAAAATTCCTCAGCAAATTTTTGATGAAAAACATGCTATGAAGAATTTGATAGCCTCAATGGCACAAAAATACTGAAGAAGTAGCTTTTCCACTTGCTCAAAAATGTAGACAGACACTTGTAATTAAAAGTGTCTGTAGTTTCAGGGAACAGGGTAGGAAAACATCAGGCAAATTTTGAAGTGAGTTTTCTGGGGAAGGAGAAATAATGCGATTCCTGAGATGTGCTTAGAAGCCAAATTAAAAGGTATAAAGGTCTTCTGCCTATGTTAGTAACCTTGTTTAGAAAAATAACTGTACTATTTGCGTTCTTTTAATACTAAAAGATAGTTTTGTAACTGGCATAGTGAGTAGTAGATGCTTACCAAGCTTCCTTTGTTTTTAATTAATTAACAACGACAATAGCACGTGAAATGTGGCTTATAGAAGACTAGTAAAAGTCAGTAGACATGTAGTCGTAAGCTAAATTGCAAGCGGTGGTGGGAATGTGAAGAATCTTGTGTGTAGGAACATTGTCCAGCTGGACCAACGGAGGACTTATTGGAGCATTCTGTAACCGTCCCTGCTCCTGAGGCTTTCCCGTCCTGCCTGGGACTCCGGGACTGATGATTGGCCATGTCTGCTCCATCACTGTCCCAGGCACACGCTGTTGATAAGAAGGCCTGCTTACAGATAAGTCAGGAGCTATACAAACAGTTTTGAACCGAATGTCATGTCATTACAGACACAGGCTATTAAGAGGGACAAAAGCCAGACTAGAAAGGGTTAAGCAGCCATGCCATGGTCTTTCCAAAATATAGGTAAGCCTATGTTTACTTTTCTTTTTCTTTTTCTTTTTCTTTTTTTACCACAAGAAAATTCTTACAAACCTTTATAAAGCAGATCTTTATGAAAATAATTAGGTTTTCTCACATTAACATTACATGGATTATAGCCAAGAATTTATCAGATAAATTGTATGAATGTTTCACAAAGGTGAAGATTTAAGGTCTAAACCTCCATGCGAGCTTTTTTTCTGTTTTTTGACTGAGAAAAAACACGTGGCAAATCTTGTGAAAACGGAAAAATATTAAACGCAAAAATGTGCTCCCAGAATATTAGAGCTAGAAAGGAGCAGTGTTTTCCCCTCCTTTGGCAGAAATCTTCTGAATTCTAATTTTTAAGCAAGAATTTCAGGAAGAGTTATTCCAAAATCCTTTTCAGAAATGAAGTCTTAATCAGCACTCCAGTTCATAAAACCAGGGAGAGCAGGCCTCTGGCCCCAACGTGGACTTGCCTTCCCTCTGGGACAGCGAGGATCCCAGGGTCTGGTCCAGCGTCCACGGCCCAGGGGAACCATGGGGCTTGCCTGAGGGGCTGGACCGGGGTGTCAGATGGAGAGCCAGAATACACATGTCCTGTGGCACAGCGTGTTATCCCCAAGTGGCAGGCTATTGGCCGTGCCTGTGTGCCCACTGAGGATAAGACAGGGATTTGGTCTTTTGAATTAAATAGACCCTGGTGCTGAACTCTGAGCCTTCGACAAGTTCCTTTACCTCTTTGATTCTCTGCTTGTTTATCTGGAAAAGGCAGACATACCTTTTTGGTCTAATTTAAGGATTACTCAATCTTAGCACAAGTACATTATCATTATTATAAGTATCCAAAAGCCAAAATCCACAGAGCTTTAAAGACTCAGAACTAAAACTCTTTCAGGTTAGGTAATCTTTGTCTCAATAGAGTACAAATATTTTAGATTAACTCAGCTATTTTATCCATTGACGCTTCTTAGGCTCAAAAGGTGTCACTTGGTTTGTGTTTGTACAAATTAGCAGGGTTTCGAGGTTGTTTGGAAACTTCAAATACAGTCATGTAGGGGATGGGATTGTAGTTCAGTGGAGGAGTGCTAGCCTAGCATGGATAAGGCCCTAGGTTTGATCCCCAGGATACAAAAGAACAACAACAACAAACCCCCAAAAGTCATCGACCACTGAACGACAGGAGTACGTCCTGAGAATTGTACATCATGGAGTGCACGGACACAAACGGGAGAGTGATGACATCACCAGATGGCTTGTGATGAAGGGGACCACCGTTAATATGCAGTCCCATGTCGAATGAAATGTGATGTGATGCATGACTACACTTGAAAGTTTTGAATGCTTTCCAAGGACATTTGACTTGGTGCCTTGATCTTCTTTCAATGACGTTCCCACTAGGAAATACAGTTGACCCTCATTTGAACCATGTGGGTGCACTAATACGTGAATTGCTTTGGGGAAGAGACTTACAACAGTTTGAAAAAACAGATGAACCGTGTAGTCTAGAAATACCGAAAAATCAAGGAAAAGTTAGTTATGTCATGATCGTATGAAGTGTATGTAGATAAAAGTGTTTTGTCATTTACTATGCCTGCAGCTGTAGCCCTGTGGCATCCGATCCCATCAAATCTCAGAAACTAAGCAGGGTCAGGCCTGGTTAGTACTTGGATGGGAGACCACCTGGGAACACCAGGTGCTATAGGCTTAGCAGACGGACCTAGCAACCTACTCCCAAAAATTAATCCGCCATTGAAAACCCTATGAACGGCAGAGAATCACAATAGTGTTTCGCCTGTTGTACGCAGGGTCGCTGTGAGTTGGATACTGACTCCACGGCACCTAACAACAACAACAATCATTTACTATGTAAATAAACACACATCTATTAGAAATAATTGAAATTTGTCCAAACTTACGCACACCAAGACCATCTGTGGAACATTGACTGCAGGAGAAATGTAAACAGGTATGGAGATGTAGTTACGAGATCATAATGACATAAGATTAGCTGCGCAGTACTGCGCTGCTGTAATAATCTGGTGGCTACCTCCCACTGCTACTGCGAGGAGCCCCAGTACTGTGAGAATCTGCTTCAGACACCACGGGACGCTGATCAGCTCGGCACAAGCAGTTTGTCTCTCCAGTGAGTTGGATGTGCCCGTGAAAAGGGACCTCTCAAGGTTGTCACGCGTTTCTCACTGTACATGGCTCGCAAAATACGCGTTAATCAACCATTATCAGTAAGGCTTCTGTTCAACAGGACCTTTTAGCAGTTAAGTTTTGGAAAAGTCAGAAGTTCTCCATGGAGTCAGTCCCCCAACCCGACACTGCTCAAGGGTCAACTGTAGTGGCATGGATACAATTCCGTGACCCTCGTGAAGGGAAGGACCCATTATGAACAGCCTGTATTGATCTAGATCCCCTCGGCGACCTTCCGTTACATGATCTCCAAGCACTGCTCTGAAAAGTGACTGACAGCTTGCCGCTCCTGATGGGAGCTGCAATTCATTGACAAGTGCGCTTTCAAAGGCAGGAGCAGCGGCATCTCTTCATCCTTTCGTCCTCCTCCACTGATCTGCCACTGAGAACTGCTCAAGCCTGTGTGATGGTGCCGTGGCTCAGTGCACATTTATTGAGCACCTGAGGCACGATCTCGTGGGATACTGCAGGGAACACACCTGCCAGGAGTCCTGCCCTCGCAGAGCCTGTGGGTTTGAAGGCTACTAAGGGAGCTGTCAGGATTAAGAAGTCAACCTTTCTTGACTTTCTCAATGCCACGGACACTTGAAAAGACATGGCAGTAATAGCACCGAGTTGAATTGTTAATAATTTCAGAATTGTGAAGGCAGCATTAGTACAGATACATGATTTCCAGTGTGCTCTCACACCATTACTTTAGAGATTGAAGGAAACTATTGGTTTAATGAAGGTATTAAAATTGAAGGTCTTGGTTTTCAATAAAATCCAATTCATGGAGTAAAAAAAAAAAAAGATGGGGCTCACCTATAGATAATTTTTATCTCCACCACTGGTTTAGAACTTGTAGCCTATTTTCAAATGAGTATGTTTCCACCATGCTGTCCCTCGTCATTTTGGAGAAGACTTAGATGAGAAAGTGAGAGATGCCATGGGTAAGGAAGTGGGGCATTTTAGGTTCATGTAGACTGTGGACTTGGGTCAAGTACCCGGTCATCTCTGAGAGACTTTTTGTAGGAGTTTCAACCAGCTTAAACACCATTCATACTTTTAAGAGTATTTGGAAGAGTATTTGGATTTTCATTATTCTGTTTGAATTTGGAAAAGTATTAGTTTTTTCCCCTTTTATTAAAGTATAGCCAAAAATTGTATTTACTTCCTGTGTGAAAGAAGTGTTGGATTTCAATCAAGCAAACTTATTTCCTAAATAATAAATTTCAACTAAATTGATTGAAATATCTTCACAAATTATAATAATGTTATTGACATCCTGGAGTATAGCTAAAAGGTAAAAAATAACAAATCAGGTGCATTGCAGTTGTTTAGTGCTTACATGTTTAAAAAGACGGCCTTTAAAATGCAGTGGTAAGCCTCATTTGTCAGCTTTGACAGAATTATTATTTCTTAAGCAATTAGAATGGGAGAAGGACCTGGCAATCCACTCCCAAGGCAATCCCGAAGCACTCAGCCATTGAAAACCCTATGAGGGTCTCTATGAGTCAGATACCGACTCAACGGCACCTAACAACAACAACAACAAGCAATTAGAATGTTACTAATACTTGCAGTAATAATTTTTAGAAAGCATAAGTTACATTTTCTCCTTAGTTAACAATAGTTTCATTTTGTGTTTTGGGTGTCTTGTAATAAATTATAATTTCATTAGCACTCCATTTTTTATACATTGGCAAGTCTCTACAGATATGTAGTCACTTTCTAAAAACTTATTTATAATAAGTTTGATAATATAAACTAGAAACTGAGATTCCCATGATGGAGTCCAGACTGACTATGTTAAAACAAAGTCATCTGATGTTAGGCTGGCAAAGCCCTGCCCTTTTTAGGCTGGCAAAGCCCTGCCCTTTATTGTACTAAAATAGCATTGTAAATTTTCGTTGATACAATATTATCAGTCATCTCTAGATTGTTTAAGCATTTTAAGAATATTTGCTACTAATTCAATAACTACAGAAAAATAATTAACAGCAGTTGTTACTTTGAAATAGGGTTTTAAAAATTCTGCATGGTTGAAACAGTGTGTTTATCATAGCATGCAAGTTATTTTTTTCCATTACCGTTTTTTGAACTTTTTTATTAACATACAACTTAATGGGTCTCTTTGTGACATTTCTATACATGCATTTCATTGTACATTGCTCACGTTAGCTTCCCCCTTACCCTCTCATGATCCTCCTGGGGACTGTACCACCCTGGGATCTGATCCTATCAGACCTTGAAAGCTAAGCAGGGTCCATCTGGTTAGTCCTCGGAAGGGAGACTGCCTGGGAATACTGGGTGCTGGATGCTTGGGAGAAGGAAGCCTAGCAGCCCACTCCCAAAACAATAAGCGATTGAAAACTGTGAATAGCAGAAAAGAACTGACACAGTGCTGGGCATGGCACAGTGTTGGGGAGTGTTTCATTCTGTTGTACATAGAGTCACTATGAGTCGGAATTGACTTGACCTGGCACCTAACAACAACAACAACAAGGCTCTTGAAGCTTTTCTCTTGAAATGACATTTGAGAGTATGCCTATATACCTTATAACGTTATATACCTTATAACTCAAATTTGAAGGTGTATTTCTAAACATTAACTACATAGTAGCTATGTACTTCATTTTATGAAATGATCATATGGTAGTCTAAGCCTTATTATCAAATTTTTTACAACTTAATCCTGTGTATTAATTTTTCAAATCAAATTAGCAAATTTGATTTACCTCATTTTCTTATTGAATATATGGTGCATGATTTTATTCTTTTAATAGCAAAAATGTGAATGTGAATTTTGAGAGTGCCGTTTTAAAATGACCAAGCACATGTTAATGTGTGTGTGTGTGTGTGTGTGTGTGTGTGTATTTTCCTTGCTTCATTTTGGTTTTGCTATCAGGGTGGTTTGTGGGAAGCCATGGGGAAGTAAGGCATAGCAAGAGTGTGGCCTGTGGACGTGTTACATGTGTTTTTGGTGTTTTATTTCACGCTCTGTTTTATTCCTTCCTGAAAGCCGTGTGACCCTGGGTTTAACAAACAGAGACAGGTACAGAAACACTCAGTGAAATCTTATTCACTTTCCTGTTATGCTATTAGATGCAATCATTGGCTACTTCCTGCTTGGCTGTTTATAAATCTACGCTCATTTCAGTGCTTGTGTTTATCTTAAAAGTTGCCTTCAGCCTTTGCACGGCGCTCATTCCTGGCTAATCCCTTTCAAGCTTATTTAACAGGTTTGCCAGAGGTGGTAATGTTTCAGAATATAGTTTTAACCCACTTAGAATATAAGGTGAAACAATTACCTCAAGGTAATTTTAATGTTTAGATAGATTTACTTTTACTGGGAGAAATTCTTATTTGTGTGCATTTTGAAGTTTATATCTAACAGTTTAAACAAGCTAACATTTGCTGCATTCGGTTTTCCAAATTAGAAAACTTATTCTTAATAAATCATAAAGCGGGTATGCTGAAATGGTCTGTTTTTGTGTCATAACAGGTAAATTTCAAGAATGCATGGTAAATGTTAACGTATTACCATTTGAACTCTTCTATGTATTCTCAAAATAATGTATTTAGTTTCTGTTAAGAATTTACCTATTGAATTATTGAATATGCTTTTTGCTGTTTCCTTCTGACTTTTATACCCTTTTTCCTTCCTTTTATGAGGCTTCCCTTCAAAAATCATTATCTTGACTATGAGATTCGTTTGGTTTCAAAATAATTTCACTATAAATGATTATTTTAGGAAAGACCTAGCAATTACTATTTCTTTTATTTGAAGAAACATAACGCATTTTCATTATTTGATGATGTATTCTTTGATAAAGCCCAACTTACAAGTAATCAGGTAAAACTACAGTTTTGATGGATTTACAGGGATTATATGTTCTTGTGTATACCTGCCTTCTCTTATAAAGCTTTTCATAGTCATTTGGAGGTTCTGTCTGTCTATCCATCTATCTGTACACACACACACACACACACACACACACACTCTCTATATATATATAATCCCCATAATGAGGGAGAAAATAGACCTTATTTGACAAAATGTGAAAGTTTTAAAGGATTGTGAAAGTAACATATGGAATGTTTTTGTTTTAAAGTAAAATATTATATATGTCTCTTGCTGAATTTTCAAATTCTCTGTGGAAATACAATGCGCTAGCTGGACATGATGGCTCGCCTGTGTAATCCCAGTGACTTGGGAGGCTGAGGCAGGAAGATTTCAAGTTCAAGGCCACAGGCAGCCTATGTGACTTAATGAGACTCTGGCTCAAAATTTAAAAAATAAAAAATGGGCCAGAAGTGCAGCCCAGTGGTAGAGCACATGTATATGTGAGGCCCTGGGTTCAACCCCCAAGTACCACAAAGACAGAAAGGAGGGAAGGAAAGAAAGAAATACACATACACACACTACTGTAATATTTTACATTTTTCACCCTAGTTGATAGAGTCAGTGTGGTCCATTTCTATTATTATTGTCCTTTTTTGAACAATCAGAAATAGTTCTGTGGGGATTTTTTTTAATTAAAAATTTTATATTTAGTGGTGCTGGGAACTGAACCCAGTGTCTCTTGTATGTGCTCTATCACTTAGCTACATCCCCAGCCCCTCTTTGAGTATTTTTTTTTTTTACTTTAAAAATAATTTCAGAATTAAAGATGTAAAAATGGTATTCCCTTCATGTTTACATCTTTCATAACCCGTAGTGTAATTATCAAAAACAGAAATTGAAATTGTTAGAGTACTATTATCTAAACTATAGATTTTAATCTGAATTTCACCAGTTTCTCCGCCAGTGACATTTTTCTGATCCAGGATCCAACCCAGTTGCATTTGCGTATTTCTCCTTGGTCTCTTCTAACCTGTGATCACTCCTCAGTCTTTCCCTGTCTTTTATAACCTTTATTAAGACTTTTGCAGAATACTTGCCAGTTATTTGGTAGAACATTCCTCAGTCTGAGTTGGTCCGATGTTTCCTCAGGGCTAAAGGAATTTATACATCACAACAAAACCATAGGAGTGATGTCCTGCCCTGCCCAGTGCATCCTGTTAGTGGGTTTGGAATGGCCACGTTAGCCCTACTGCTGGTAATACTATTGTGATCATTTGGTTGAGGTGACCCCTGCCAGACCTCAACATTGTAAGGGTTTTTCCTTTTGTAACTAATAAATATCTTGGGCGAGAGACCTTGAAACTCTGCAAATGTCCTGTTCCTGCTTATACTTTTGCCCATTGATCTTAGTACCCATCAGTTGATCTTGAGTGTAACCATGACTGCTGTGGTGTTTGCATCGTAATAATTTCCTGTTTCTCTCTTCCACATCTGTTAATTGGAATTCTGCATGGAAAAGCTGTCTCTTCTTCCTAATCCATTTACTTATTTATTTAGTATATCAGTATGGGCTCATTAATATCTATTTTACTTATGAACTGTAAGTCAGTGTAATCATTATTTTGTTTATTGAACTATTCTTTTATGATTTTTGAACTAAAAAAACTAAGCAAATGTAAATATATCCAGAGTGAGGAGACAGTTTGAGCAATAAAAGCATTTGAAAATTAAAGATCATTTGGAAGATAAATATTATTCAGCAATAAAAAGAAATGAAGTACTGACACATGTAACATGGATGAACCTAAAGATCCTCATGCTAAGTAAGTCAGGCACAAAAGGTGACATAGTGTATGATTCCATTTGTATGAAAATCCACAAAGACAGAAGGTAGTTCAGTGATTGCCACGAGCTGGGGGTAGGGATTGGAGGGATGGAAAATGGCTATTAGGAGGTATAGGGGGTTTTTGGAG
The DNA here is from genome assembly GCA_007922755.1 of Pedetes capensis. Classification (NCBI taxonomy): domain Eukaryota; kingdom Metazoa; phylum Chordata; class Mammalia; order Rodentia; family Pedetidae; genus Pedetes; species Pedetes capensis. Next base: position 103,718 of record VMDO01005317.1, read on the forward strand.
GTGATGAAAATGTTCTAAGATTGATTGTAGTCACTATTCACAACCATATAAATAAACTTAAGAGTCATTGACCTTTACACTTTAAATGTGAGAACTATACTGCATTTGATTTATATCTCAGTAAAGTTGTTTAAGTAGAAAAACTAGCCGGGCCTGGTGGTATATGCCTATAGTCCAAGCATCTTGGGAGGCATAGGCAGGAGAATGCAGAGTTTGAGGCCAAATGCAGCCTGCCTAACTTAGTGAGACCCTGTTGCAAAATAAAAAACCTAAAAATGGGCTGAGAGTCCAGAGCAGTGGCAGAGCCCTTGCAAAGTATGTGTGAGACCCTGGGTTCAACTGCTGAGTACTGCAAATTAAATAAATAAGTAAATAAACAATTATGGCATTAAAAATTCATAGAAAGCATTTCCATAGTAGATACTGGCTAATTAACACTTTGAATATTGGCCACACTCATCCAGCAGAAAGTAGAACTATGTTTGGAGATAAGAAAACTAAATCATGGAAGGACTAGTGTTTTGCTATTCACCGGGTTTTCAATGGCTCATTGTTTCGGGAGTGAGCTGCCAGGTCCTTCTTGCTAGTCTGTCTTAGTCCAGAAGTTCAGAAGCTGAAACTTGTCCACCATGGAAGCCCCTGCTGCTATCTGTAATACCACTAGCATAGCTCTCAGCATTACAGCAACATGCAAGCCCCCCCACAGTACAGCAAAATGACAGAGAAAAGATTGAGGTGGTCCAAGATTTTGCTTTACTTGGTTCTACAGTCAACACCCGTGGATACGGCAGTCAGGAAAGCAGAAGACTCATTACATCAGAAAAAGCTGTTTCAAAAAACTTCTTTAAAATGTTGAAAATTAAAGATGTCACATTGAAGACAAAGGTGTGCTTGACTCATGCCATGATATTTTCAGTCCCATCACATGCTTATGAAAGCTGGACAGTAAATAAGGGAGACAGGACAAGAATTGATGCTTTTGAATTATAGTGCTAGGAGACGAATATTGAATATACCAAAAGAATATGCCAAATAGAACCAACAGATCCATCCTAGAAGAGGTGTAGCCAGAGTGCTCCTTGGAAGCAAGGATGGCTGGACTGTGTCTTATGTATTTTGGACATGTTTTCAGGAGGGATCAATCCTTGGAGAAGGACATCATGTTTGGGAGAGTGGTGGGTCAACGATAAAAAGGAAGACCCTCCCCTAGATGGATTGACACAGTGTCTGCAACAATTGGCTTAAACATAAAAAAAGATCCTGTGCATGCCACAGTGTCGGGGAGTGTTTTGTTCTGTTGTACATAGGGTCGCTATGAATTGGACCTGACTCAACGGTACCTAACAACAACAAAGAAAGTATTTTACTCTTCATATTTTAAAAGCAGTTCAACTGTGGGCCATAGACTACATGGCACATTTTATAGTTACGTTTAATTAAAACCAAACTATAAGTAAATGTGTTTGGTTCAGTATATTTCAGATCATTTATTTCCAAACTTGCTTGAACCTGTGTCATACTAGTATACTTGCTAAGACTCCATAACTCAAAAAATTACTACTGCTACTTTCTGTTCATTATGTTCTCATTACCTAGCTATATTTATATTTATTTGCCATGTCTGTATATGCTGTCTGTATGTTACAGGCGTGTGTATTTATCAGGTGGTAGTGAGAATATTACATTATGCTTTCACATTACAAATGAAGTTTAACAAGTGGCCAACAGGCATTTTTACGTCTGCAGAAAGTCTACTTTTGTCCTGTTGGTGATTGGACTGGCTGTAGAAAATATATGATAAATTTACAGACCCTTGAGAAGCCAATACATTGTATTTACCATTTGAAGATTAGATTGACTAGTAAACAGGACAGATTGTTTGGAATGCCATTTTTATCCTCTATATCGGTAGTTTAATCTTCTTTTTATTGTGGTTATAACTTCTATAACCTACTCAAAAATAGTTGGAGTAAAGAGAATAGGAAATTTCTATAAAACCTGATCCATTAGGCCCAAATCTACCACTAACTAGTTGTTTATCCTACAATTTGGAGGTCCTAACTCAACCTCTCTAGACCTTCATGTGCACTTCTGTAACTGAACAGAAGCATACAGAGTTGAACACAGGCAAATCCTTCTTTAGTATTTCACCAAATAACAAAAGATTTTTCTTCTAAATATTTTATTTATTATTTTGACTTTTCTTTTTAAAAGAAAATAAACTTTTACAGATTGTTCTTATTTTCGTATGTGTTAGGTTACATGATTGTTGTACAGATTCTAAAGAGGAAGTTTTAGATCCCTTGGGTATAAAGTGTGACCAAGATCTGAAAACTTTAACTGCTGCAGACCATTAGTTTACTGAAATATTTGAGGCTGCTAAACTGTTTAATATGTTGTTGTTGTTGTTGTTGTTGTTGTTGTTGTTGTTGTTAGGTGCCGTCGAGTCGGTATCCGACTCACAGCGACCCTCTGTTCAACAGGGGAAACACTATTGTCAGTGCTTCTCTGCTGTTCATAGGGTTTTCAATGGCAGATTGATTTTTGGGAGTGGGTTGCCAGGTCCTTCTCCCAAGCCTACAGCTTCTGGTGTTCCCAGGTGGTCTCCCATCCAGGTTCTAACCAGGCCTGACCCTGCTTAGCTTCCGAGATCTGACGGGATCAGATGCCACAGGGCTACAGCTGCAGGCAAACTGTTTAATATAGGCACCTTAAAAATTATTTCCTAAATTTGCCTTTTGTATTCCTGTAACATAGGCATCAATGATTTTTTTTTTCTCTTTGTGTTTTTTAACCTCTCTTATTTCTCTTATTGAGGGCAGCACCCTTGTGTCTGGAGGTTAGGCAGCAAACATTGGCTAGCTTGACCTAGGCCTGGTTCGTGGAATTCTGTCGTCTTAGAATAGTGGTCTTGATCAGGCTGCCTCTGCTTTAATCACAGCAACTCATTAAGTATAACAGTAGCTAAATGTAGTCCTCAATGGCATTTCCTTACAATGTCACATGCATTGGTTGTGTTTACTTGGTTTCAGTAGAATAGCCTAATGGACTTTTCTGTCAAATGACCTCGTGTGTCTGGCATTAAATGCTGTTCATATATATGTTTTTCCTTGACTTCTTTAGGGACCGGGCCCCACCACAGGAACAGTGCTGTCACTGAACTCAATGACGGTGGATGCTGTATGTGAGAAACTGAGGCAAATAGAAGGGCTGGACCAGAGCATGCTGCCTCAGTACTGCACAACAATCAAAAAGGTGATGTGCGCATCTCCAGGGTGCCCGGAGACGGGACCGAGGGTGCCACGGGTGGGCGGGCGGATGGGGGCCATAGCTGCTCAGAGAGGGAGGCCTCCGCTGCGGTGGGCGAGCTGTTGGTGGAAATCAGGATTCTTCCTGTCTTGTATCCTGAAATTGCCCTTTTATCTCATTTTATAAGTGGGTCAAAGAAAATAAAGTAGCTGAATTACAATGTTATCTTTTAAAAATGACAATGTAAGTAAAAAAAAAAAAAAAAAATGCCTTGATGAGAGCCAAAAAGCTCTAGAGGATTTCACAGTTAGATAAACAAGTCATCTTTCCCATACGGAACAGAGAACATTTGAGACCCTTTGGTTGTGTGATCCATTTTCTTGAATTGTGCAGGTTGAGCACCCTTAATCCGGAAATCCAAAATCTGAAATATGTTCTGAGTATGGGGATCAATGTAAGTTTCAGATTTCAGAGCACTTCAGGTTTCAGATTTTTGGATTGTTGTTGTTAGGTGCCGTCGAGTCAGTATCGGACTCATAGCAACCCTCATTGGGTTTTCAATGGCTGGCTGTTTCAGGATTGCCTTGGGAGTGGATTGCCACGTCATTCTCCCATTTTTGCGGTGCTGGGAATCGAACTCAGGACCTCAGAGACTGCAGCGCAGCGCTCCACCAACTGAGCTAAATCCCAGCACTATCCAATAAAGTCTATGCAAATATTCCAGAGTCAGAAGAACTCTGGAATCGAAAATAACTTTTGGTCTCAGGCATTTCAGATAAGGACACTCAGCTTGAAACATGTATTTGTATGATTCAGTGATTATCAAAGTCAGCCACACTCGCTTCAGTTCCCACAAGCTCTCATTTTTGCGTCATACAAGATTTATGATCATGTCACATTTGATGAAACCACGTAGGTTTGAGTCTGCAAGGGTAATGCATTTATATAAGTTTATTTTTCCAAGATCACATTCTGGCAGTTCTAGTAGCTCCCCCAGAGGTGGACCGTGAGCCTGGAACTGCAGGGCAGGGGCCCCTATGTCAGGTTAACCAAGTGCAGTTACAGTAGATTCCCCACTAAATTACACTTTTATATCAGTGTTAAAGTACAGCAGCAGTGATAAGCTTCTGGTGTTCATGCACTCGAAAGATTGCCATCTAGAAAGTTGTCTTAAAGAATTATGAGCATTTACAGATACAGTTTTAGTAATCTTAACCCACATTTAGTGGGAAAGGTTTCAGATAACGTCCGTTTTCTTACACAGCTGGTTTGTGCTAATCCCTCTCTGCGTGAGTCAGCAGCACCTTTCCCACGTACAGCCTGACTATCCGCAAGGCAGCCGTTAGTGCCAGGACAGTGAGGCTTCCAACTCGAGTCCCTTGCAGGGACTTGCCTGCCTGGCTGCCTGCCTTCCTGCCTGCCTTCCTCCCTCCCTCTCTGCCTCTCTCCCTGCCTGCCTTCCTTCCTCTTTCTTCCCTCCCTCCCTCCCTTCCTTCCTGCCTCTCTGCCCTTCTGTCCTCCTGCCTCCCTGGCTGCCTCTCTGCCTCCCTGCCTGCCTCCCTTCCTCCTGTCCTTCCTGCCTCTCTTCCTCCTTCGCTCCCCCTCCTTCCTCCTTTCTTCCTTCCTTCCTTCCTTCTTTCCTTCCTTCCTTTCCTTCCTTCCAAGTACTAAGAAGAAAAATCCTGTTACGATCATTTTCTTCATGCCTGCATGGTTGGGGTTGGCCGTCCCTGGCAGTACATCCTTGGTGACTCTTGTTTTTTTTTTTTTTTTTTTGGTGTGTGTGTGTGTGTGGTTTTGTTGTTGTTAGTTTTTTAAACTGCACATATTTATAGGGTTGTTGTTGTTAGGTGCCGTGGAGTTGGTGTCAGACTCATAGCGACCCTGTATACAACAGGTGAATCAGTATTGTCAGTGCTTCTCTGCTATTCATAGGGTTTTCAAAGGCAGATTGTTTTCTGGGATTGGGTTGCTGGGTTCATCTCCCAAGCCTATAGCATCTGGTATTCCCAGGTGGTCTCCCATCCAAGTACCAGTGAGGCCCAACCCTGCTTAGCTTCCAAGATCTGACCGGATCAGACACCACAGTGCTACGGCTGCAGGCATTTATGGTGTCTAGAGTGGTAATTTAGTTCGTGTATACAGTGTGCATGGGAGAAGGGCCTGGCAATCCACTCCCAAGGCAATCCCGAAACAGCCACTGAAAACCCTATGAGGATAGCTATGAGTCGGATGCTGACTCAATGGCACCTAACAACAACAGCAACATACAGTGTACAATTATTAACTCAGGCTTGCTAACACTTATATTGTACAACAAAAATAAAGAGGAATTTTTGATTAACATGTTGTGATCATTAGACATATTTATGAGGTGTAGTGTTTATTGTTGTTTTACATTGCATACTGTGTAGTGAGAGTCGTTATGAAGTGGTCCTTGAAAGTATAGTCTCAGGTCTCGGCTTTCATCAGGTCAGTGGTTCTCTTCCTACTGCTCTTACCTGCCATCCCTGGCTTTTTGAAACCTTCCATAGCCTGCAGGGTCTTCTGTGCTGCAGACTCTCTGACAGTGGCAGAGCAGGACCTTTCTGTAGACTGGGTTCCGTGTACTTTTTCCATCAGAATTAACTTAGAAACTGAACATCCTACCAATTTTAAGCATAGGTATTCCCTAACTTTACCAGCTAATGAAGTCAGGCTTTATATTTCATAAAATTAGTAAGCTTCTTAATTAGTAATAAAGAAAATACTATTCTTTTTGAGGAAAAATAGAATTGTTGTTAGGTGCTGTCCAGTTGGGTCCAACTCACAGAGACCCTATGTGCAACAGAAACACTTGCCAACACGTGCCAAGCACACGATCTTTTTTATGGTTCAGCCCGTTGTTGCAGACACTGTGTCAATCCAGGTAGTTGAGTTTTCCTTTTTTGCATTAACCTGCCACTCTCCAAAACATGATGTCCTTCTCCAGGGATTGGTCCCTCCTGACTACATGTCCAAAATACATAAGACACAGTCTAACCATCTTTGCTTCCATGGAGCACTCTGGTTGCACTTCTTCTAGGACAGATCTGTTGGTTCTTTTGGCAGTCCATGGTATGTTGCGTGTCCCCATTTCTCTTTAATACGTCATTCTCAGTATAGTAGACCATATGATTACCTGACTCAGAATGGACCATGCCAGTCCATTTTAGCTCACTGATGCCTAGAGTGTCAATGTTCACACACTGCATTTTCCTTTTGATGATTTCTTTTTTCTTTTCTTTAAAAAAAATTTTTTTTGTCATTGTTGTTTTTTTACTGGGGGTTGAACCCAGGGCCTTGTTGCCCTTCCATGCTTTGCATGTGCTGTACCACTGAGTTGTATCCCCAGCCCATTTTCTTACTTTTTGAGATAGGGTCTCGCTAAATTATGCAGACTATCTCTGGTCTTGAACTTGCAATCCTCCTGCCTCTGCCCGAGTTGCTGGGATTACAGGTGTGCGCCACCACACCTGGCTCCTTTTGGCAATTTCTGATTTTCCTAGTTTCATACTATATACATTCCACATTCCAATTATTAATGGATGTTTACAGTTGTTCCTCCTCATTTTGAATTGTGCCACATCAACTTATGGAGGTCCCTTGGGCTTTATGCCATTTCTGTCATTAAGATTGACTCTCCTTTGAGGAGGCAACTCTTCCCCAGTCATCTTTTGAGTGCCTTCCAACCGGAGGGGCTCATTTTCCGGCACTATATCTGACAGTGTTTTTCTACTATTCATAGGGTTTTCAATGGGTGATTGTTCCAGGAGTGGGCTGCCTGGTCCTATTCCCTAGTCTGTCCTAGTCCAGAAGCTCAGCTGAAACCTGTCTACCAGGGGTGACCCTGCTGGTATTTATAATACCAGCAGCATAGCTTTCAGCATCATAGCAACCTGCAAAGCCTCCACAGTAGGGTGAACTGACAGACAGGTGGGGGTATTATTTCTTTTTTGAGGAAAACTAGAATTAGAGACCCAAAAGTATTAAGATTTTTGTGTGTGTTTAAGTTTAACTTTCTGAGAAGGCATAGTTGGCCATTCTTTATCACTGAAGTTATCCATTATAACTGATGAACTGGTTTGTCGGACACACTTCATTTACAACTTGGTCAGCAACCAACACACTTACAGGAATAGATGTCATTGCTCTCTCCTAGCAGCTTGTGTTAATGTCTGTGTTTTCTAACTATATTATACTTGTTTTTCTTGTTACTCAGGCAAACATAAATGGCCGAGTGTTAGCTCAGTGTAACATTGATGAGCTGAAGAAAGAGATGAATATGAACTTTGGAGACTGGCACCTTTTCAAAAGCACAGTAAGACATTTATACCATCATTATGATACTTAATAACATTGTTTTATTAAATATACAAAGTTATTTACAACGTGGTACGAAGCCAGAACCAATAAATACTGGCCTAAACTGTTATTTCTCCCTATTTAAATTTTTTTAATTGAATTTTACACTTGTGTGGTGAAGAACATACACAGCAGCCCTTGGCAACCCTTGCCTTTCTGGGCATTTCTCTTAGAAATCTGAGGAAGAGGCCACCTGCCAATTTCCGTGCTTTCATTTAACAAGGACGCTCTCCTTGACCTAACTCTGGTCGGCCCCTCTGAGCCCTCCAGGGCTCAACCTTCAGTGTCTGCCCTTGTCAGGCCTGCATTGCTCTGCACTAGTGAGAATCTTGGGAAGTCAGATTAGAAAGAACTCCCGCCCTCAGCCTGTGATCACCCTTGACATCTGGTCAGGGTCCTCCGTGTCCTTCAGCCACCTCCCAGGTGATGTCTGATCACTGTGGCTTCCCTTTAGCAAGAATCCTGCCAAATCCATTTAGCCAGAATTCCTATTACCACTGACCCCCACCATACTCCTTGGCTATGAATTCCTGCTTCTCTTTGCTAATTCATAGAGTTCTGTTTCCCGCTATTGCAACAATTCTGATTAAAATCTGATTTGGCTGTTGTAACTGCTCTCCAGCTCTGGTTTTCGTTGACACACTCCAGTTGCATTACTTCTTTAAGTATTAATTATCAATTAAAATTAAAGGTAAGGTATAGTACAAATTACCTGCAGCGGTAGCCTTGTGGCATTCGATCCCATCAGATCTCGGAAGCTAAGCAAGGTCAGGCCTGGTTAGTACCTGGATGGGAGACCGCCTGGGAACACCAGAAGCTGTAGGCTTGGGAGAAGGACCTGGCAACCCCTTCCCAAAAATCAATCTGCCATTGAAAAACCTAGGAACAGCAGAGAAGCACTGACAATAGTGTTTCCCGTTGTGCAGAGGGTCACTATGAGTCGGATACCGACTGGACGGCACCTAACAACAACAGTAGTACAAATTCATTAGAAATTCACTTACAGGAAGTAAGTGAATCCTTACAGGAAGGATGCTTTCTCATTCCCATTATACCAACTTTACGATGTCTTATTTTTAAAAACAACTTCTGAGGCTTCTAAAATGTGATTTTTCAGTGTGGTTATGCTATGTTTTCCTCCTGCTCAGGTACTAGAAATGAGAAATGCAGAAAACCAGGTGGTCCCTGAAGACTCACGTTTTCCTAATGAAAACACCGGCGTCCAGGTTCCTCACGGGGACTCTGCTCGTCGGTCCTCACACAGTGAATTGCCTCACACGGAGCTCTCCAGCCAGACTCCCTACACGCTGAACTTCAGCTTTGAGGAACTGAACACGCTTGGCCTGGACGACGGTGCCGCTCGGCACAGTAATCTAAGTTGGCAGGTATTTATTGTCATTTTCACAATATTGGAGAATCACAGTAATGTTTAGTTCATTGTGACTATGTTGCTGCGTTAATACTGTCACTCAGTCACTGCTTATTGAGCTCAACTAGGCAAGATGGAGGACTCTGTACTCAATGAGCTGTGTTCATGTAGAGAGGGACACTCAGTAGAATATGGATAAAGTTATTCAGAAATTGATGAGACCGTGAAAACAATAACACAGGATAGGTGGCATGGCCACATTAGTTATGGCGATTGCGAATTCTCTTTTCTCTTTCTGTTCTCCTGTGAAATACAGTAATCATTAGCTGAATACATGCTTATTGCAAAACTCGTCCCATGTTATCACTTCAAGGCTTGCATTTTGGTTTTCCAATTACACACTTTTCTTTCCTTTTTGCCTGCCTGCCTGCCTGCCTGCCTGCCTCCCTCCCTC